>JAHWFP010190084.1:13534-86434 GCA_023313725.1 Lithobius niger | reverse complement strand
AAATTTTGGGCATTGTACGTAACTATAGATTCTAAAAATGTCGTAGCGCTTACTTTGAAATACGGGAATCATCTTCGTAGCACAGTATACGCACAATTTCAACCATCGATTTAAAAATAAAACAAATAGGGAAAAAAACTTGAAATGTTTTGTGGAGTAGTTGTCGGGAGCAACGAGGATTTCTTGCAGGGATCTGAGAAAGTCTGTAAAAGTTCAAATGCAAATTGCCATTCACCTTTGTCTCATTTTTTTAAATCCAATATTTGAGCCATGTGGTAGTGTAATGCTTAATTGCTTTTCATTTGTTAGAAATCACTTTGATATTTCAGTTAAAAAAATTGTCTGTCCCTGTTTAGAGAATATTAACCATTTAAAGACGGGTCCTCCCGAATGCAACCGCTGTATAACCATTGTTTACAGCTCTTCTACAAGTCATATCGAAAACTTCCAGCCAATTACAGTAAAATTTAAACTGGGATATGAAAGCCAGATCATTAAGGATAAAAATGACACAGGTTTCATTCCTTTGCCGCAACTGGGTGAGAAGCTGCAATATTTTTTCTACAAGTCAGTTATAAGTTCTTAGCGCGCACGCAGTCCTTAAAGGGTTAAGTTCGTAGTTGCCACAAGGTTATGGGGATAAGTTTTGGTTTTTATTCTGCGTCATGTGGTTGTGATTTATTTGCCGTGTACAAAAAATATCAACAATTTTTTCCTTGTTTGTATTTGACAGACTAATTCCACTAAATTACATAAAGAGATTAGGAATTACGTGACATGTGCTAAAGGTAAGTTCCACTTTAGTGAATATTTTATTGCAACAAAATATATATTACCTG
Organism: Lithobius niger; assembly: GCA_023313725.1. Classification (NCBI taxonomy): domain Eukaryota; kingdom Metazoa; phylum Arthropoda; class Chilopoda; order Lithobiomorpha; family Lithobiidae; genus Lithobius; species Lithobius niger. The sequence continues at coordinate 85,595 of JAHWFP010190084.1, read as the reverse complement.
TAAATTTTGTATTTTTATTCTCAAATGCTTTTTGCCTCTAGAGATTTTAATTAATTCAGCCAATCACCAGTTCGCTAACCCTGAAGTGCGGTCCTGCCCTTCTCTCCTATTTAAATGCCAAGTGCAAAAGCAAGTTGTCTTTTATTCTCTAGAGCTCGTTCGGTTTGGACATGCGTTCCATACCCCTCTGTCGTCAACCTCTTCAACCTGGCGAAAGAAAAGCGGCATTATGGCCAAAGACAGGAGCGCCGCTAAGAAGTAGCTGACCCGGAAGAGTTCGTATCTGTCCTCGGCTGGCTGTGGCTCCCATGGTTTAGATGATTCGGTTCCTGTTGCTGGACCTCTTCTGTCTTTCAAGCTGGACCGCCTGGATTACCCACATCCCACAGGCCTTCCCGCCATAACAGCCTGAAGAGATCGTCTATCTCTGGGCAAGCTTGGCGTCGGACATCAGATTGATCGTCACTTCTCCAGGCGTAGACCGCCGCCGCTCGCTTGGCCCTTGTACCTCGCCGCATTCATCCACCCATCTGCCAACTGGCCTGGATTGAACGGCTGTCGGCACGTCGACCATGTCTCCCGTCCCTTGTGGACAAACCTCGACCGCTGTCTTGTCGTTTGCTTCTTGGTTGGAACCCGCAGCAACTTCAGCTTAGTAAGCTGAAATCAATTTATTTCAAGCTCAAGTTACAAGTCAAATCATACAAACGTAGCAAGAACAACAAGAAGAATTCTTTGTCTACTGGCTAGGATTCATCTGTTCCCATGAACGTCCCATTGGACCTTTCTTCATGTTCGACTCGCCATTCCCTGCACTACATTCTGCAGTCGACTACACCTCCAAAAAAGCTAGCAAGCCCTGCCAACGAGAGTAATGAGCTCTTTGAAAGAGCTAAACGTAATCGCAAAGATCAATTCAAGATCATCTCCACACCGGTTCACCTGGATCCGGCCACAACTTGATGATTGCTCTCTCTTTGTCTGGCAGCCTAACCTACGACTGCAGATGGATCAATGCTGCAAGCCAAAGGCATCCCCTCCTTCTGCTCTTATTAAAAGACGAAAAAATTCTCATGAACAATACAGATCCCGAGTGAAGGCAGTCATTCTGGGTCTTCTCGCCTCCATTCCCTTTTTGCTGGCCCGTGGGAACCTCTTCCTCCCGGAACGACAGCCGCGGCGAAAGGGAAAGAGAAAGGAAAGACGTAAGGCACAGCGACAGTCATAAGAGAACCTCAAGTCCATGCAGCGAAAGGCAAGCAGGCCACAACAACAGAAAGCGAAAGACATCACCAAAAGGAAAGGAAAGGAAAAGAAAGACTCATTTTCATCTTAAAGCCTCTCGTTGAAAATGGAAAAAGGTCAGACAATCCCTCAAGCAAACGATAGATGGTTTCAATAGACCTAGAAGTTGCATTCCTTCATGTACCACTACACCCCTCGGTACGCCACCTCTTTCGCTTCCTTTATAACGGCTTGGTTTACGAATTTCTCATTTTACCATTTTGAAGTCGAAAAATCACCTTATATCACGCTTATTTTCACAATCCCACGAAATAACAAAATTTCAGCAAATTTTAGATAGTCAGCAGTCCTGGAGGTGTAATGGCTCAGGCGACTATCATCTTCAGGCTCCACAACAACACAGTTCACTACTTCGTAACGACCATTCGTCTGCTTCGAATATTGGGCGCGGCTTCCGGTATTTGTTGGGTACGTTGCGAATCTGGAGCGCGTTTGCCGTTATTCGTAGGGTTTGTTGCCCACCTCTCACGCAGCAGGCGATTGAGTTCTTCACGCATCAGAAACTGAATTCCAGGATTTGAGGGTCCCTGGATATTCATCAGCACAGCCTTCTCTCGGCTGTGGTGTTGAATAGCCAGGGATTCAAGACTTCTCAGATGTATATCACTTTTTGAATTCGAGGCTAGGAGCGTTCTTGTTCCTTCCCAATCGATATTGTGCCGAGTTTCCATGTGGTGGATTGCATTGCTGTTCGTTCAACTTTGTTCCTAGTATCGGTCATGTGCTGTTTGACACGGGTCCTAATTCCTTTCTTTGTCTCAACCTACGTAGACAGCACTACAATCACCACATGGAATTCGGTACACTCCTTCATTAGTATTTCGGATTTTTTCTAGGATCTTATCTTCTGCTTCTTGCACTTCATTCTGTTTTCTCATGATTTGTCCAGATTGATTCCTTCGTTTCATAAGGCGATCTTTTAGCCCTTTGCGATTCTTGATGTATGAATCAAACCCATTTTTCTGCAGCACTCGTTGCACCATATCTGTACTTTCATTCATGTAGGTTGGTACTATTCTCGGTCTTCCTTTTTCTTCCTTCACCTTCCATATCCTTCTTTTCTTCTTCCACCCCTTCTTCTCGGTTTTTTGCTTTTCTTTCTCTTCTTTCCTTTTCTACCACCACTGCTTTTTGAATCAATCTGTTTAGGCAGCCAGGCGGGTAGCATAACTTGACAAACCTGCCTTTTGCTTCGCTGAAGACAGTTGAATGTTTTCACACACAAATTCTACCGAAAATACGCCATCAATTTCAGAATTTAGCTGGTATTTTGGTTAATGCGTAAGTTTTCCTGTAAATCGTGTGGAAACCAACGTAAAAACATAAGCCTGTCGGCATTCAAGGACCAGAGCCGGCTCAAGGCACACACACATGAGCAATGCAATAGCAGGGGCCCAACGCGGCCGCGTTGCTCATGTGTGCCTTACTATGCTATAGCGAGAAGGCAGATTATTGATTGGGGATACGTGCAGGCGGGTGGTTTATTTTCTTTCTCTTTTTTCCCCCTCCCTGTCCTTTATGTTTGCTTAAGATCTAGCTTTACACAATAAAAAGCATGAATGTTATCAAAAAGTGCAACTGTATTAAGTCTTGCCATTTTGTAAGCCCACCCATTGAACGTAGTACAGTCGTTTTATAAGAAGTTTGCTTTTGCTGCAACAAGCCAAGCTACACAGCAAGTAAAAGTGTAAAGAAAGATTAATGCAAGTACTTTTAGCGGTGATGCGGTTCCTGAGAAACTGATTTCTTTTTTTTTTTTTAAGTGGCTTTACTATAAAGAAATTATTCACATTCTCTTGGATTTTGTGACCATTAACCATATCGTTTATTGTTACAGCGTTGCAGCAAGCTAGCAAAAGTTTATTTGAGGTTGTCAATGAAACCTACGAACCAGATTGGATAGGACATGATCAATTGTACATAAAAACACAGGTTGGTTTTCTTTGTTTAACTTACAATTTTTAAGCCAGTTTTTAGGAGGGAAATGGAGATTATAATGGTAAGCAGGTTGAGGTTATCCATGGTACTGGAGTTCACCGATGTATAGCCACATCTCCACCCATTATGTTGTCTGCTATTCCTGTATCGTCTGGATGGTCCTGGGGTTACAACAATCAACATTCATTATTTTCTACTTTGTGTATTATTTCCTGAATGAAATAAGTATTTTGTATTGCTTCTTATCATTGACAGTCTGTTAATAATAAACTTTGTACTTTGCATTTTGTACTTGACATAAAACTACGTAAACGTATGCTTCAAAATGCAAAGGAAACTAAGAAAATGATGCTCATCTGCTAAATTTTAATAAAAATTACAAGTATAAGAGGGCTTAGGTTAATTAACTAATGCAACATCCAGCGACAACGTGACACACCAAAAAACGTCAGGGCAGAGACGACTGAGTAATATAAAAGCCGTGGAACCGGAATCGGACAGCGTCAATACCCAAGGCATATGCACACCCGAGACTCAGTAGCTCGTTTAGTGCCCTTTTTTTATCGCCCCAATTTATCAGTTAGCCCCCCCACCCCTCATTGTATTTTACGTAGTTTGTTTAAAGTTACATAAGTTGCCTGAAATTTATTTTTGAATGGGTAAGGTAAATAGGCAGCAGACAAATAAAACTTTATTTTAAAGATTAAAACTGTAGTTCGGCTTTGCCAAATGATCATTCAAGGTTTTTAAAATTTTGTTTGAGGAGGGTAGCATTTTCAGCACACGTTCCATTTCCAGCAACCAGGAAGACCACCCCCTTGGTCGCCTCCCCCCTCCTCCTTTCCTCTTCCTTTTACCCCGGCACCTATTGCAACATGTAGACAGAACTGACACATTCCTCAGAAAGGCTCCGTAGAAATCTTAACACCAAACGTGACGCAGTAAGGCCCGTAACCCACGCCATACAAAGCCACAGAAACTTGCATTACGTAGCCATGGAAAATCGTGTTACGTAGCTACGGACACACACTTTTATTAAACGCAGTTCAAATAAATGAAAATAATAGAACAGTTTTTGTTGTTTTATGATTTATGTCAAAAACCAATATCTACGTTGACTATGAATCCTACGTCAGATGATTCACTGAAAATTATTGCTATAGTGTTTTATAATTTACGTCATGTATTTTGACAGTGGTCTTAAGTCGGACTGTTTGTCGAGTGGGGGAACGAAGCCAGCGAAAATCAGCGTTTTTTTAGCCAGGTACAATGAAGCTTAAAAAAGGTTCTGTATTGTTTTGCAATTTATTCCAACAGCCAATACAGTATATACTTTGACAGTGAATTCTATGTCAGACAGTTTGCTGATTGAGGGAGAGAAGTGTGCGAACACAAGCGTTTGTTTAGCCTTAAGCAACGTTTAAAGCTAAAAGTAGGTGATACTGCAATGCCTCTTACAATTTTATACAACGATCCAGTAAGGCTTACTACCCACGCCGTGTGAAGCACGAGCTTTGGCTGCTTTAAAATAACGCCACCAGCCTGCATTGTTGATTCTGCTGAATAACTTCTGTATTTTAAAAGGAAGTACTTATTTTTTTTCTATTTCCATACAAGCATCATATTATGTTTGAAAAAAATATACTGTTTTTCCACATCACCAGATGGCCACATATAACGTTGACAGTACGCTTTCTGCTCCAAGTACCGTTTAAATTTCAAGTTCTGTGTAGCGAGTTCAAATTTTGTTGTTCTGTCTCTTTAGTGAGTTGTATTTTGTGAGTTGTTCTGTAGTTGTAGTGTGGATTTTTTTCGTAAATCAAATTATTACTCTTTCTCGTTACAGGCGTTAGAAATGTTCTGGACGGATTACCATCATAAATTAAACGAGCAAATATTAATACCTCTCAATACTTACCAAAACCAGTTTGCGGAGGTTCGGGTAAGTGTTCAGTCTTCTGTAATTTTTTTCTTTTGTAGGAATTTCACTGTATGCTACTGGACGATAATGCTTATGTTTTTTTTTTTTTCATTAGAAAAGAGTAGACAAGCGGGGTCGGAAATTAGTTGACTACGATGGCAGCAGGCATGCCTATGAAGCCCTCCTTAACAATACGAAAAAGCGAGACGATGTCAAGATTTCAAAGGTTAGTTGCTTTTCCTTTATCATGCAATTACTGCAAACCATGTGTTATATATACCGTAAATCGCCTATTAAACGCCCATGGGCGACTAAAATTAATTTGATAAAAAAGTGGAGGGAGCGTTAACAAAGCTAAAACAAGAATTCTGACCTTAACGTATTTTTTGGAGTGACCGTTTAGGCTAAATCCATCATGGTAAAGTTGATTATTCACGTGCGTGATCTGGGTTCAATCTAGCATTAACACAATCTTTTTTTTTTTAGTGACTCATAAAATTGACTAAATCAGAATCAACGAAAATATTTATAAATTTAACGAAATCAACATTTAATCCAACATGATTCACGGGAGCATTTGTAATCACGGAAAAGTCGGCAATATTAGGCCTACACGATCGATCATTGATGTGCGTAATATGGCTTCAGTCTAGCGAAAACGCTACACCTTTTTCCCATTTATTCTGAAATTTAGTTTGTTAGAACATCCTCCTTCCAATACCTAACCTAATTCAAAGCTAAAATTAATTTCTAACCATCACCAACCTTCAAAACAGACAACGTGATTCACCACCGGAAAAGGTGTTTGTTGACGCATTTATCACCATACAGTTGTATATTGCCATAAGACGGAAGTTCCAGCGGAAGTGGATGCGTAGGTCTGGACCCAAGGAGCCTCAGTAGTGGACGCCGAGGTTCCACGCATCCAAACTCCGGAAGCGCTTGAAATATCCAGTCCATTGCATCCGTTATGACGTGACTCTGCTTGGCGTTTTCTGGTCGTGAAACGCGTGTCTGTTTTGAAGGTTGGTGATGGTTAGAAATTAATTTTAGCTTTGAATTAGGTTAGATATTGGAAGGAGGATGATCTAATAAACTAAAGTTGAGAATAAATGAGAAAAAGGTATAGCGTTTTCGCTAGGCTTAATATTGCCGACTTTTCCGTGATTACAAATGCTCCCTTGAATCGTGCTGGATTAAATGTTGATTTTGTTAAATTTATTAATATTTTCGTTAATTTTGCTGCAGAACAACCAAGATTTAAAGGGATGAAACATTGATTTTGGTAAACTTTGTCAATTTTATGATTCACAAGAAAAAATAAGATGGGGGGGTGGGCATTAATAAGGCTACTGCACGATTTCTGACCTAAATGTATTTTTGGGGGGGTGGGCGTTAGCTATGCCAGGACGTTTATCAGGCGATTTACGGTAGTTAACAAATTCTTAACTTTGCCTCTAAAAAATCGCTTCTTCCGAAATGACAAAATACATGATTGTGCAATTAATAAAAAGGACATTTTGCTGTAGAGAAACAACAATGGCAATGAGTCAAGGGGCCTAGAATATGTACAAATGATGGGGAAGGGTGGGGGACACCACCAACAGCACGGTTACTCAAAATAGTTATATTAACCTTGATGAGCCAGCAAAGTTCGTACTTTTCCCTCATCAAGGTAGGGCATTGATGGAGCTCGGTACTGCACTCCATAATGCGGCCTGCTGTAGAAGCACGGCCAATTCAAGGTTAACGTGCTATCGCTACTAGCAATGCAATTAAACACGCATTTTAAGTCGTTAAAAATTCAAAAATTAAATCATGCAGGCAAAATAAAATAACTACAGGAATTGACTGAACATAGTATGATGTTTGTGGCCTCCCAGAAATATTTGGTGAGGACATCGTATGACATTCGTGGCTCACGCGAAAGGTTAAAAAAAATGGAGAAAATCTAGCTCAGCAGTTGAGTAGGGTGTTGACACAAGCCTAGTAGGCCTAAAAAAACTAATAATTCAAACGCTATTATAATGTTTATTGAAGCAGGGTCAGTTTCTATATGCCGTTCGAAAATATATATTACCTGTAGAATTTATCGCATTCTTCCCCGAAGTATGCTTTCTTACCCTAGAGGATTTGAAGATGTAGATGGCCCGTCAGCTCCGCAACCCCACTGCGCATGCGTGAATGGGCAGTCCCTCCTATAAGATAAGCAAACAGCATCGTTTGCTATCCATTTTCCTCTAGCGTGAGCTACATGCGCCACGCTCATTTTCTTTCCCGTTTACTTCTCCTTTTTGATGTCGCTCTAACTTCGTCGCTTCACTGAAACAATAACTGTCGTCCCTCCTCAACTGTCGCTCCAGTCAACAGACTACAAGCAACAATCTTTCTGCTTCACCAAGACCATGAAGTTGCCGTACCATCTTTGACGTATCACCTCGTAGAAGACCCGGATGTTGTTGTCGCACCATCACCTCCTGGTCCGCTTTCCTGCTCACCTTCTACAATCCCGTGTGCACAACCTTCAACTCTGTCGACACAGACGGAAGCACGAGATACACAAGTCATCGTACAACCACAAGCCATCGTACAAGACTACATTGGCGTCACGTCGATAGGAACACACCTCACGTTAACTACACCCACCATCTTGACCATTGTCACCTCGTCAATTTCTTGGCTCATAGACCGCACCATTATCGAATTCCACCATACAACTTGCACTACAAGATTGGACCATCGACCCGTCAAAATTTGCGTACTTGTGTCATACACGCCCGCTGACGCCTCATTGCTGTCGCACTAAGTTATCAAGATCCCATGCCTCAACTAACGAAACCTCATTTTCAAACTGACTGACGCTTACTTCACCTTCACCACCAAATTTAACTACCCAATCTGCTCTATCCGAACACCACTACGTCGATACATCAGTGGAATACATAATTCATGTTGTTAAACAAGTTTCTTCTGCACCGCATCACTCTGAACCAACAACGACCACACACCACCGTTTGCTCCTTCCGGTTTGGTGTCGCACCGTCTTTGTTGCATCAACTACTGTCGCACCACAATGATAGGACTCGTTTTCTCCTCTACGCATGACGTCACCCCATCGGACGCCTTGATGCTGTTGTCCCTCCATCATTTCCTGGTCTGCCTTCCCGTTCACCGTCTCCTATTCCATTTGGACTTCCATCTACTCTGTTGCACAAATGGAAACGTATAGAATTCAGAATCATCTAAGAAGACTTCATTATTGTCGCACTTCTCAACCATTGTCGCTTCGTCGAATCCATGGGCTTACGAACCACGCCTTTAGGGAATTTCTTTTGCTATCACAACAACATGAATTAATGACGCAACTAGGTATTTGTCGCTGACACAGCCGAAGCCTTCGTTTACAAGCTCTTCGCCTGCAGACCCGGATATTATTATCACACCATTATCGCCTGACCTATCATTCCGCACGTTTTCTCCACCTGTCTCTACCACACAAACGGAAGCAAAGAAACACCACTCACACGTCGCACGACTATTTTCAAGCCACAAGCATGCCTCCACACCCCCCATCTTGTCGTTCACACGACATTGGATTTCAGTTTTCGCCTGCCCCTCAAGGAAATCGCATCATTCCACAAGTCACCTAACAAGACTCAATTTCATCTGCTTTTCCGAACGATCACTGACTCATAAAATTCATTCACCAATGAATTTAGCCTTCAATTGAACCTATTCTACACGATAATTTGTGACACGTCACCCAACCAGACCAAGCCAGCGTTTACAAGCCGTTCGTCTAAAGACCCGGAATTATCGTCCCACCGTCACTGTCGTAGTTACGTGGCTGTTCACCTTCAACGCTACCGCACGAACGAAGACAAATGGAAATCACGCCATCCAAAAACGCCGTCAACGTCGTACCACTTTGATCCGGATCCCAACATCCTTGTGGACGCTTCGCCTTTGCCTACGGCCCCGCCTTCGCCGGTTTACGAGCTCCGCCCAAGCCGCTCTCTCTTCCCGTATCTTCTCTTCCACACGGCCAAGCTTCGCCTCTACCTCAACGAGCCGTCACCACTCCACCTCGATCATCGATGATTCCTTGGACCTTTCTTCAGGTTCTTCTCACTCTTCCCGAACTTCTCACCATACGAAGCCGCTGTTAACGAAACACATCCACGCTCTCAAGGATCGAGCCACCAATAATTTCAACTACAATGGCAAATCTGCAAAACGTTAGCTCAACAGCTTTACCAAGGGCAACGCCTTCGCCGATGCCTACTCCTACGCCGATGCCTACGCCTACGCCTTCGGCCCAACCTGTCATCAAACAAACGTAGTGACTCAACTTTTGCTTCGGCCAAAACGGCTGCGCCTTTGCTTGCAAGGCTTACGCCTCCTGTTTTTTCTGACTCCAACTCGGCTTCCGCTCCCACCGCTCCGCCTTCAACACCCCAAGCGTCTACAACAATCTGCACTCAACAATGTCTACCATCGGATCATACGCCGAGACGTACCTCCCTTGGGCCACCGACAACTTTCACTCAACTTCGCACCACACCAGGCCACAGTCCTTTGAAACCACCGTTCGCCTTCGTCTTCGCCTAGGGAACGGCTTCACCTACTCACCTTCCCTCCGGCTAGCCGATTCGCTCTCTTCAAGAACAGCTAGCTCATGACTCCTGACATCAAGTCCTCGAGCCTCTTTCCAAATCACCCAACCGCCATCCTGATCTTATCAACAAGAAAAGGATAAAGAACACAAATGAAGGCGAAAAACAAAGTCTTTCCCTCAAGTCTGATCTCACTGCCCAAGACAAACAGCCATGCCAAGCCAAGTCAAGTCACGCCAAGGCAAGACAAGCACATTGTCTCAGCCTTCAAAGCCTCAGCTTAGACAGCTTGTCTCAAGCATATGGTCTCACCCGAAACACACAAATCTGGCACCTTGTCCAACACGTGACTAACACTCACGCAACGTCCAAATTCTTCACAAGCAAGCAAACAAACAAGCAAGAAGCAAGCAAACAAACAAGCAAACAAGCAATCAAGAGAACAAACAGGCAAACAAGCAAGCAAGCAAACATACAAACAAACTTACAAGCTAACAAGCAAGCAAGTAAACAGACAAACAAAAAAAAAAAAAACAACAACCAAGCAATTACACAAGCACACAAGCAAGCAAGCAACCAACCAACCAAGCAAGCAAACTAACCTAAGCCAAGAATCAAACAGCTTGTTCCGAACAATCATCAACCATAATCCTCGACTCAGGCATGAAACTGAAAGTAAAGATGGCCGTCATCAACTCTTCTCATTTGGAACTCACACTCATGGTTTGACTGAAATTTCAAGGGACCAAAACTAAGAATCAGACAACCTGTCTACGACAGCTTGTCTCGTCCATGATCCACTACTCACGCATAAATTCAGAGTCAAGATGCCCATCGTTATCTCATCCCGTTTGTAACTTACACTCACGTCATGAGTAAAGTTTCAAACGACTGAAACCAAGAATCAGATAGCTTATCGAGAACAACTCGTCTTCACCATCTAAAGATCAAGGCGCTCATCATCATCTCGTCCTGTTCTTGACTCACACTCACGAAATGACTGAAATTTTCAAGGAACAGACGCCAAGAATCGGACGGCTTGTCTACAACAACTTGTCAACAACAGCTTATCTCGACCATGATCCACTAGTCACACATGAATTCAAAGTCAAGACGCCCAAGGTCATCTCGTCCCGTTTTTAACTTCCTCTCATGTTATGAGTAAAGTTTCAAACAATTGAGACCAAGAATCAGACAGCTTATTGAGGACACCTCGTCTCACCACCTGAAGAATAAGACGATCATCGTCGCCTCGTCTCGTTTGTGACTCGCGCTCACGCTATGAATAAGTCTCAAGCAACCGAAACCAAGAACCTGACACACGCCCCCAAACAGCTCGTCTCATCCGTGATCCAAAGATCACTCATCAACCTGAATACCAGTACCACTATCGTCGCGTCTCATTTTCAACTTTGCTCAACGTTATGAGCAAAGTTTTCAAGCAATTAAAGCAAAAAACAGACAGCTTGTCACAAAATAGCTCCTAACGGTCGTCATCCAAGATCAAGACATCCATCACCGCCTCGCCCCACTCGTGTTGTCACACTCACGTGATGACGGAATCTCCAAACAACTATGGCCTAGAATCGGACTGCCATTCCCCACCGAAATCAACGAATCTCGCAACTGAAGACAAAGACAACCGTCATCATTTTGGGTCATTAAAAAAAAAAAAACACCAACCCAAGCTAAGCCAAACCATGACAAGCCAAGCCAAGCAGAGACAAACCAACTCAAGCCACTCTATGATAAACGTTTTCTTTCTGAAAAACGCTCACGTCACGTGGAAAGCTTCAAGCACCAAAAACACAAACATTAGACAACCAACAGCTGATCTGAAAATCACCATTTCCCGACACAACCAGAAGAACAAGACAGGTGCCCCACACAACCTCCTCGTCTCACCACAACTGTAACTCCGAATGTTCTCAGACAGTTCAGCCCGATCCAGAACACACCCACATCAATGCAAGGAATAATTTTGACAAGAATCTGACAACTTGTCACGAACAACTTCTCCCAGCTGTGATCCACAAGTCACGCTTCACCCTAAAAATCAAAACTTTCATCGTCTTGTCTCATTCGTGACTAACTCTCACGTTATGAGTGATGTTTTCAAGCAACAAAAGCCAAGTATCGGACAGCATGTCCCAGACAGCTTGTCTCGACCATGATCCACGAATCACACATCAACCCGAAGATCAAGTCGGTCGTCATCATCTCGCCTCATTCGTGACTCAAACCCACGTTATAAGGGAAGTTTCAAGCAACTGAAGCCAAGAACCAGATAGCTTGTCTCGACCACGATTCATAAATCTCGCATAAACCGAAGCTCAAGACAACAATCACTGTTTACAAAGTTCGAGACAAACACCCACCCCATGACGGGAGCTTCAAACAGTCGAAGTCCACATCAGACAGCTTGCCTCGGACAACTTGTCTCTATCGAGACCACAAACCACACGTCGTCCTGAAGACCAAGACGATCGTCACTCACGACGAATACTCACGTCATCATCATCATGACCCAACTGAGTCAACTGGCCTCAACCGATGTCAAACGTGACCAACTCGCGCGTCAAACACAAGTGCAAGACGAACGTTGTCGTCTAGTGTCACCATGAACTAACAATCACGTCATGCGTGAAAGCACGAAGTTCTCTTCAAGCCTCGGACAGCTAGTCTGGGACTAATTGTCCAAAACGAAGGCAGCACCCACCTCCTCCAATCTCACCATCAACACCTGTTCTCCCATGACAAAAGTTAATCTTCTAGCCTCTTACAACAGACTTTCCAAAAAACAAACAAACAAAAAACTTGCTTAACGAATTCAGGGTTACACAATCCAATCCAACAAGAACAGCACTGAACCCCTTCACCAACACTACAACATTCTTCCGACGAATTGCTCGGATCGAACCTGACAGAGATCTCATGATCACCCAAGGGTCCGCATTGAAGGCACCACAAGAATCTCCTCAACATATGATTCTCCAACATATCAACTCAGTTAAAGAACCACCTCTGAGACGATCCAAAGGAGCTGCAAGCCTTCACAATCAACTGACAAGCCCGCACCAAGAACATCACTGCCGTCGAACCCGAAATGCTTCTCTAACCAACACATGCCTTATGGATGATTCCAAATCAAAACAACTAACATCTGGAATTTCGCATGTCAGAAACCAACTCTTCCTAGCCCCTCAAGTTTTTTCCCCGACGCAACATTTACAACGATGTCCGCCTCATGAATCAAGACTGTCGTCGACAACGCCAACGAAGACATCAACAAACGACCATCAAACATCAACATATGAACTATGTCCGACATTGACACACAAGACCTCTCACATCAACAATCGCAGTCTCAGACATCATCAAAACCGCATCTTGGGGAAGTAAACCAGTCCCTCACAAGCTGTTTCCTCATGAACACGACAAAACAAGAAAGTGGATTACACTGTCTGGGATCCCCCATCACTGCCAGATGGGTCATCCAATCCCCCTCAAGCACTGAAAAACATCCGATGTCCTGAAACAGATGTTTCGAAGAAGATGTCTTGAAGCAGATGTCCTGAAGCTGAAGCAAGACCATCATACACTTTTCATCCCTCCATCTAATCCTCGACTCCAACAGTCACAACTCCTATGTTTTCAAAAAAGTGCAAAAATCTATGATTTTTTGGGGGAGCCAGCTCTTCCTAGGGCAACCCGTCAGGTGGACCCCTCCACCAGAGTTAACGAGGTCTGTTTAATGCAACAAAAACACAGGTAATCTATGTTTCCGAAGGGCAATAGAAAGAGTATTTTGCCGGCCCTCCTGCCTGGTCGGCTGAAAATTGTTTCTACTGCCCGGAGGAAACATACATTACATGTACCCACCCTTCCTCCCCTCTTGTGTCACCACCTAACTGAGCAAGAGGGTAAAAAAGATGGCAGGCGAGCATCGCCGAGCCGCTTTTGTAAGAGGTGTCTAGCATGCTCATGTGCAGACCGTGTTACACAGCTGGCCATCTAGCGACGACTTTTCTAACTTCCAGGAGATGCATCCTTCAGGAAAGGAATGCAACAAAACACAGGTAATGTTTGTTTCCTCCGGGCAATAGTTACAATTTTCAGCCGGCCAGGCAGAAGGGCCGGCAAAATACTCTTTTCTGGTATCGAGATGACAAAACTGACGAACAAGCTTGAGGTTATGCCCTCTAATAAGAAGACCTCCAACTTCAGTTGAGTAAAATGCCAAAAAAATGCCCTTGTAGTAAATAATAGTTCCCGAGTTATGAATATTTCCAGAACCAATTACTGGTGCCATTCTATTATAGTGTCAACGATTCGATGCAGTCTTAATTGGTTTTATCTTCTTTGGAAAATTGGATAAAGGTTAATTTCATTGTTAACCAACTGGTTTATTTGACCTAATTTAGACTAGTTTCCTGCCATTAACTTTGGAAAATATGTCTTTATTGCTTATTAACGTATGAAGTAACATAATGAGTTGTATGGCTCAATAATTAAAAAGTAACCGAATGAGACTTAGTGTGGTATTAAAGTGCTGTAATTACCTAAAATTTTCCCTTTTTTTTGTTTGCGTGAAAGTTTATTTGTTATTATTCATACATGTTGATGTGTATAACTTTGTACACAGTGTGTGTAAACTTTTTTTGTTTTTACTTAGGCAAAGGAACAGTTAGAAGATTCTAGGCGGTTATACGAAATACTCAACACTGAGCTCTATGATGAATTACCTGCACTTTATGATAGGTAAGATAATATACATAGTTAGTAAGATGAGTAAATAGACAGGTTTTAGTTTTTTGCTTTAAGTATTGTTTGGCTAAACAGAATGATGAATCAATCTAAGAATTACCGAATACCAAACACTGCCGTACCAAACAAGGACGTACCAAATTAGTCAAGCTGTAAAAAAAAAATTTTAAACCACTCAGCCAAAAGTAGTTGACTACTTCTGGGTCATGTCACTTTTAACCGCATGGCCCTAACACTCGTAATGCTATTTCAAAGTAGTGTCACATTTCAAAAACCTCTTAACTCTTTTCAGTGCAGATAAGTTTTGTTGACTGGGCTAAGTAATTTGCTCTCGCTTCTTCTAGGGTGGGAAGCTAAGCTCGTAACCACTCGGCCATGCCTGTTCTCTGTGCTCATGTTGGTAGAAAGTCTCTTAAAGGGGCGTTATTGTTGATTTTTTTTTTGCCTCCTTTCATAGGCAAACATCCCTGGTACGGAAGGGATTAAAAAATGAAGAACTACCCTTCACTTTGAATTTTTTACTCATTACTTCTGAAAGTACTCCGCTTCGCTGGGCACTTGGCTCATAGCTTTATTGCTCTGATCCTTTCTGCTTCCTTGGCCCACGGTCACTGTCCCGAGCTTGCCACTAGGACCATTTTAACTCCCATACTGAAGAAAACTGCGGACCTCACTACGAGCGATAGTTACCGTGGTATCGTGCTTAAGAGTCCGATCGCTAAACTTCTGGACCTGGTTATCCTGAGTCACATTAAAGCCCAGACTTCCACTTGTGATGCCCAATTCGGGTTTAAAAGCAAGCACTCCACCTCGATACCTGTGTATGCAGTGAAACAGACCATTCGGAGATACCATAGAGCAGGTTATCAGGTGTATGCCTGCTTCATGGATGTGACTAAGGCCTTCGGTAAGTTGGCACATAGCTCTTGTGTTCCAAGCTCTTCGTCAGAGAGGACTTCCTCTTATATTACCGTCTTTATCGCCAATTGTTATAAAAGGCAAGCCATTCAGGTGTGCTGGGAAGGACACCTTTCTGAATCCTTTACGGCTACGTGTCGAGTGTGACAAGGAAGTCCCCTATCTCCTTTCCTCTTCTGTCTGGTCCTTGATGGAGCTATTGCCAGTATTTTAAAATTGACTACTGGTTGCAGGGTAAATGGTGTTGCTGTGAACATTGTCGCCTTCACTGACTACATCGTTCTGTTGGCCCCAAGCAGACGGGCACTTCAGTTTCTGCTGGATAGGCTGGTGTACTTGAATCTCGACACGGAACTGACCTTCAACGCCAATAAATCAGTTGTAATGGTGTTTGGCGGGGGCGATGATGCTAGTCGTGGGTGACTAGCTTCCGCTATCGTGACGAGCCCAAACAAGGGCGATACAGTCTATCTAGAGTTCTTTGTGGGTGAGAGCTAATTGATATTAAATAAACACGTAGTCCATGCATACTGTTGTTGTTTTACATGAGCGGTTTCCTCCTGCAGTGGCGATTTGATTTTCACATTTGAGATTCGTGTTAATGTGTTAACGCCACTTTGGTTGCCATGTTACCTGAATTCCTGGAAGCATTCTTTTTCACATGAAACAAATGTGAGTCGTTAACGAATCCTTCTGTTTTTTTTTTTTTTCCTTATGCTTGCCTTTCTCTAGTGGTTAAAGTCCTATAATCAAATGTTATTATTTCGTTGAGTTATGTCAAAAAAGATTGTTAGCTGTAAGGAAGCTTCGGTGATTTATTTTGGCATTTTTTTTTTAAAGTTCAGTTGATTACCAGCAGCACAGTGTATGCTTCGTCGGAATTCCCTAACTATTCAGAATTCCAAATTTACAATGGCGAGTGTTAGATCGATAAATTCGAAAAATTGTAATTTCGTGGATTATAATTGATCAATTTACGTCAAATTCGAGACCAGCAATACTTTTGGGGCTATCTATCAATGTGGCAAATTTCATAGCAATCTGCACTTTGGTTTGGGCTCCACCCAGACTACAAAAGTGCAACTAACCAACCAACCCAATGGACCAACATTTTGCAATTCAATGTCCATTATAGGGTACGCTACGCTCGCTCTGCTCCACCAATAAATGAACGTAAAAGAAAGTCGTAGTTAGCGAAGGGACACTGACGACAACTGTGCCTTCAAAGAAGGTTGAAGGGGGCGTACTAGGCCTTATTATTTTTAATACTCCTTTTTTCCCCATACTTTTGTTAAATCTCTGGACTTTTTTATTTTTCGTAACCTCCTCTTGTTTCTGCAGGCTTAAAGTCCATCTTGTCAAAAAAGTGCTGCGTATGATAGTACCAACCCAATCTAAACATTGTTGGAGATAGCCAGCGAGGAAACAGTTGATATGGCCTACACTGTTGTGACATTTTTTGTCCAAAGGGAGTAGGAAGTGTCAGTTAAAGAGATGTAAATTTGTCAGTCTCTTTTTTTTGTTGGGATGGGAGGGGTGCGTACAAATTAGGGATCGACCGAGCAGGGCTCAAGATTAAAAGTCAATAACTGAAACCATTTTTAAGTTATAAAAGTCAATAACTGAAACCATTTTTAAGTTATGTCCTGAAAACTGGAAAACCATTACCAACACGGTGAGCTAAGCACCATCTTTGTTCTTATTATCTTAACTAATTAAAGAGAAACTTGCAAATAAAATATTTCTATCAAATACTCGAACTCATCTCGATACTCGATTCTTCTGCTGAAAACTCGGCTCGGTTCGGCTCGAATTACAATTTTTCTACTCGCACATCCCTAGTCAAGACAAATTGCGCTCGTCTCAACGCTCACCACCACGCTCGTAACCAAACTAACCTCATCCTCTCGGAAGAACCTTCATCCAGAAAATTGTATTGCCATGTGCACTCAAAGAAGAATCCTCTCAAACTTCTGGAACTAGACTTCCGTTACTTATTCTCAATTCACTTCTCCCTTTCACCCTGAACCGTAATTCAACTCTAACGGTTAAACCCATTACCTCACACCACACACCTTTAGAGACTAACCTGCTACCCTGAAGAGCATGGACTCCATCCAAGACCCTTCTAACTCACTCTACATGCAGTCAACACCAAATCTGGGGCTTACGACAAGCCAACGCATCAACTTGACATTATGGGATTCAAATCCCAAGAAAGACCTCATCGCTCTAGGTTAACCAACAAATCGACATCAGTCGTCATCCAACTTCTAACGTCTCACCCTCAAGACTCTCCTCCTCATATCCTGGACTTCAAGAGAGTCATCCTCACCTCGCCATGCTCTATCCTCCAAGATGGAACCCAATCAAGGATCGAACATCAAGGCAAGCATTCCTTTATTACATAAGACCAAGTTCTTGCCCCCACCCCCCCTTCTACGCTGGAATCTGGAAACTCGCCGAACTTCCTCACCAACTCACCTTTGTAATGGAAAGTTCCCTACCCACTCTGACTGCCCTTGCGCATTATGTCGGCCGTGATCATAGTATGTTGTGCCTGCAACAATCACCTAAACTCTGTCACATTGGACCCAGCTCACACCCTTGGGGACCCACCATGATGGTGCCCGCCACCTATACTGGCGAGGTCAACTGTAAATGCAACAAATTTACAGGTAGTCGATATTTTCTTCACTGGCAAGTAGAAAGCCCAATTTTACCTGGTGGGGAGGTCAAATTGGTTTCTATTGCCTAAAGGGAAAATATACACTACCTGTAAATACCCACCCAACCTCCCCTCTCGAGTCACCATCATGGCTGACATATCGAGAGGAAAAGTAGATCGCCGTAACACCATTCATGGAGGGCCTGAACGTGCTGGACCCGCGCATGCGCAGGTGGGTGTCTGAGCTGGGCGTATCCAGAAAGTTTTGATTCCTCCAGGGTAAGTAGCACTCAAGAACTGAATGCAACCTATTTACAAGTAGTGTCTATTTTCCCTTTAGGCAATAGAAAACCAATTTTGACCTCCCCACCAGGTAAAATTGGGCTATTTTGTGAAGCACGTGGAACTGAATGGCTAACAATGCTAATTCGTTTGCTAACTACAAGCAAAAAATGTTTCTGAAAAACTGCTCGGTAACTTAGCAACAGGTTTAAGTGCTAAACTTATAACATTTCAAGGAAAAACTGCGTTGTGGTGGAGATCGTTGCTGCCTCAATAGGAAATCTCTTGTTTGACTTTGATTCTGGACATGCGCGAGGAGAAAAAGACAAAGGGAAGTGACAAGATTTATGTAAGGTCTTGTGCGTGCAAGGTTAATAAACAAGTTAGTGAAAAATTCAGTGGTTTCAGATTATTAAGGAAAGCCCCCATACAAATTTTTGCGTACGAACAGGAACTTGAACCCTGGACCGTTCGGCGTCCTAATGTTGTGGTTTGTACTATTGCGTTATGTGGATTGTTTCTTAGTTGCTCTATCCCATTAAGTTACATATGGGCATAATTTTTTTTTCTCTTTATAGCCGGATTCCTTTTCTAGTGTCAAATCTTCAAACGTTATTTTCGGCAGAGGCTGTATTTCATCAAGAAATGACCAAGGTATGGACACTTTTTACGTTTTATCTTTCCACGGTGAATTCGTCACAATAAGATATAGAATCTGTATAATTTTCTCAAGGTTGTAGTAAGTATTTTTACTCACTTGAATGATGTTACACATAAAGTGTTAGGCTAGCATTTGATAATACCCACTATTCGTGGTTGGTATGTTTGTTGCTGTTCTTTTGTTGGCTGCTCCCTTTCTTGGTGACAAAAGATGTCTAATGCTTGAGCAATTGTACCCTGTAATGTTTATTGAGTCGATTTTCTGTATACTCTTTGACTCCACAAACTAAAAATCGCTTGCTATTGCCACAAAATATTCATTACCTGAAAGTTTAGCATTTTTATTCTCAAATGCTTTTTTTCTCTAGAGATTTAATTAATTCAACCAATCACCAGTTCGCTAACTCCGAAGGTATTTAAACGCTTAATGCGTGATACAGTCATCTTTTATTCTTGATGGATCGCAGGACGCCTCGTCGTCCGTCACAAAAAGTAGGATGCCCTGACAGACGTAGTGAAGACTAAGACACCTGGGGGTTTAATTGTTCGACTTTCGTAACAGTCTCAGCTGGCAACACATGGCCTGGTGCGGGTTTCGCCACCTTGGTGAAGTATGCCCGCACCAAAATGGTAACCCCCGAGATCGCTACCGAAGTAGGCACCCTCCGGGCACACTTGGGTCGCTGTGCACACACCACAAACGGGCGATGGTTAGAAAGTGACGCTTCACTGTTCGCTACAGTCATCCCCGACACCTTGGCCTGTCACATTTCTCCACTCACACCACCAAGTAGTTCAGTAAACTTTCTTCCACATTTGGTCATAGACGTCACCAGCTCAATTCTTTACTTTTGAACCACAACTGGCAACAAGTGGAGGTATCATTGTTTCACTACGTTTACTTTTCTTAGCCTTATCATTTAAGAGTGCAATAGATTAGACACTGACTGAATCATGCTTACGCTTGGAGCGCTTCTTTGTAGTGGACGACGACAACGATTTGACTTTCTTGAATAACAATCTGGACGAACTCTTGTTGTTCTTATTGTTTCCCTTGGAAGAATGGAGATTCGCGACCAAAGATACTTCAACATTAACAACAGAGCGAACCGAAGCTGCAGATATAAGAGCAGAGGTGCTCGCCTACGACGCAGTTGCAGGCAAGTGAACTGGCGATGTGGGGATCCCCCGAAACTCCGCCTTCAGACAAAACAACAGCAGCAGCCGCCGTAGTCGGCGTCGCGTTCTGCAAACTCGTCACAAAGGATATCTCTGACTACTACATGGAAATTCTTCCTAAAAGTCTGGAGTTCACGCAAAACAGTTCCCATAGCAGCACTAATTAAGTTTGAAACACCCACAGAAATGTTAAGGTTGGGAGGAGTTGTGGGTCGGAAGCGAATATGGCTAAGCACGTGCACAAAAAGATGACGTCGTAAGCACCGCTACATTTAAGTTTGGGTTGGAGTCTATTACAACATCAGACATACGAGAAACAAGCGAGGTCATCGAAGTAGGAGCATAAATATTCGCAGGACTACTCACGGAACCCGATGATGCGGGGCTAGCAAGACGACGAGCAGTAGACAGTTTCTTCTGGTCCGTTTTCCTCCATGTGCGTAGAATGGCCTTGATTTCGTTGGCTGAATGAGAAGCACAAATTTTGCATGGCTCATCGAGCAAATGGCAGCAGCGGCATCATCAACACCATGGGTGCCGGTCCCTTGGTGTTTTTTGGTGCATACATGAATCTGCGTCAGCAGATGCGAGTGTATCCGCAAAGGTCTGTTCCATATTGAAAATCTTGGCAGAGAGCAAGCATACGTCATACCAGGTCGAATGCTCAAATGTAGGATGCGTACCTGCACGTACCCTTTCGCCTTTTCATATATCACATGTTCCGTTTTGTATTCGGCGGTCTGACGTACCACTTCGAAGTCATCCCCTTCGGCCTGTCAACGGCTCCCCATGTCTTTACGTTAGTGCTCCGCCCCATGATAGCCTTCCTTCACAACGAGAGATTCCATTGTCACATTTACCTGGACGATTGGCTTTTTCGCAACAGGTCCGCCCCGCTTCTCCTTCAAGCGCTTTACTTCTGCCTGTCAATGTTAGCGGAGTTAAGATTGCGGGTCAACTCGTTGAAGACTTGCTTCTTGCCGGCTCAGTCATTCGTTTTTCTGGGGGCGTAAATCGATCTGAGGAACATCTTGATCCGTCCCTCTCTGGAAAGGATCTTGACCTTCGGACAACCCTGTAGGATTTCTGGAAGGGAGTTAGCTGTCATCGGCCAGATGGACTCCTGCATATCTCTCGTCCCCCTCCTGGTCTGGTGGACGCACCCAAGGCATTGGTTCAGGAGAGACGAATGGTTCTCCCGGCTCTCGTGGGAAGACCGGATCCCCCTCATCAATCTCCCATGGGACTCTCTTCTTTGATCGCTTCACCCCGACAACGTGACCGTAGAAGTCCCTGTTCACGACTCCAGGCCGGATGTGTGCCTCTTCACGGATGCTTCGACAGTGGGTTGAGGGGCCCACATGGACAACCTCGTGACTTCGGGTGTCTGGACGACTGCCGAGAAGGTCCTTCATATCAACACCCTGGAGCTCCGGGCCATCGTCTACGCTGTTCAATACTGGTCGACTCGGCTGTTTGGGAAGGTGGTTGCCATCATGTCCGACAACACCACTCCGGTCGTGCATGTGCGACGGGGTGGTGGGATATGCAGCAGCACCCTCGTGGACAAAGTGTCTTCCCTTTACTCCTTGTGCCTCTGATTTCATGTGACTTTGCTTCCCAAACACATCTCGGGGAAGTGCAATGCGATTTCCGACAACGGCATGGTAACTGTCTCCGAGGGTCTGCAGAGCTGCATTCCTGAAAGGGGGACACCTTGGATCGACCTTTCTTCACAAAACACAATCATCAACTCCCTGGATCTGTGTCTCCCTTCCCGGATCACCTGGCTTTCGGCACCTACAGTCTCAGTCTGGATTGGAGCGGCATGTTTGCGTATGCGTTTCCTCCGTTCTTCCTCCTTCCAAAGGTCTTGGCCAAGATTTGACTGTCCAAGGGCCATTTCCTCCTGGTAGCCGCGGTTTGGCCCAACGCTCCGATGTGAGACCTTCTTTCTCAGAAAACTTTCACAACGTGTTTTTTCCCTCCAAAAGACCGATGGCTCCTGCATGGCTCCTGCTGCCTCACTGCCTTCGACTCGGCCCTCTTTTGTCCCCGATGGGATCCTTCTGCTCGCCGACAACCTAATGACCTTCTCTCTCGGCGTGCGTCCCGCCGACCGTCCACCTGCATTCCTCTTTCAGTGCGGCTTACTGGATCGGGATCGAAAGACCGACAGCCGCCATTTGCATGGTTGTCCCTTCGCGTCCATCTCGCCATCACTATCATCGCGATGGCGATCGACTTGAGCTACGTGACTGGACTGCTGTTGCCTCGACGACCATCCCAGCAGTGCCCGACCTGGCTCTGTCCTTCATCTACCCCCCCCCCCCACCTCGTTTCCACCAGCACTATATTCGAGGCTCTATCAACGTGTCCCGTCTACAAATAATGGCTCACATCTTTTTTGACTGTCTCAACTGCACATTAACATTTCCATTCATCACGATGTTCATTCAACAACGCTCAAGTTTTTCAGCAATGTTCTGACTTCGTCATTTTCGACGTTGGTGTTTAATTTGACATCATCCAATTGACAGCGAGTGGCTTCCTTTTTTTAACTGTGACGTCAATCTTCGAATTCTCGCCACCAGGTGCCTGAATTTTTCCTGAATAAAAAAAAAAAGACTTCTCACAACAAAAATATACGCAACACCAAAAAGTCTGTAACTCTCAGGCGAAATTAGACTTTTTGGTGTTGCGTATATTTTTGTTGTGTTTCCCAAAAACCAAAGTAAAACGGCAGTGATGTCGACCTATAAGAAAAAGACTTCATTACAAACGAACAAAAGTCACTAGACAAACGCTCACTTTCACAACAAAAGACACACTGTAGCGAATTTTCACTAGACAGTGCGAGTGTCTTTTGTTGTGAAAGTGAGCATTTGTCTAGAGACTTTTGTTCGTTTGTAATGGAGTTTCACAGTACGAAAATTAACAATGTTCTTCGGAAGACTTCATTGCTGCATGGTTTTGCCATGGGCACCGAATACTTCCCTTCGGCGAACTTTTGGGCGCTATCCCACTTTTTTTTTTCCATCATCTGACCGTCTTTGTGCCCTAGACCATCCGGCACCTTCAATCGCAGTTTTCACCGTATCCTTCCCTGGATCTTCGTTGCCGACACTCTTGTTCGGGGCGGCTTGTTCGTCTGGCAAAAGCCGCCCCTCTTTCCATGGAAGACTCTCCTTCTCCCGGCCTTACTTCCCGGTGGTTTGGAGGGACCGCCGTCAACACAGCCGACACTTCTCCAGGTCCCTTCCAGTACTGCCATCGATGACATCTGATGGATCCTTTTCTTCAATTAAATCTTTGCAATTGGAAGAAGTTTATTCCATATTGATGCTGAATGCATAATATTTGAAAGCATGCAGTTTCTCCCTCGAGACTTCCTTGGATCTTTCGTCTCGTTCTTCCCGTCATTCATGTAGCCGCTTTTAACTTTACGGATTACACCGGCTACCGACCCACTCGAAAGGCACAGTCCATCGAAAGGCACAGTCCATAAGCTCAGTGACAATGCAGACATCAGAATATTGCACGACATCAATCCTCGACTGTTCCCCGTCACCCTCGACAGGGAAACCTCATGAATGGAAGTTGCCCGAAAAAAAGAAGAAAGAGAAGACAGATTTCCTTGTCGTTGGAGTTCTCTTTTCATTCTCTGTTGTTGCTTTCGTTGGAAAACTCTTGAGAGAGATAGCTTTTAGGTGTGTACCGAAATGGGTTTTCGGGTGCCGAAAGTTGAGCTCCGGTGTTCGTTTGTGGGAATGAAAAAACGAACACCGGAGCTCAACTTTCGGCACCCGAAAACCCATTTCGGTACACACCCAAAAGCTATCTCTCTCAAGAGTATTCCAACGAAAGCAACTCTTAACTGCACATGTGCATCGAGACCTGCCATGACTCAGCACACCCTTTCAACCCGAAAGACTTTTGGCACAGCAACAACAGGAAACGAAAGCCAAGTTCGCCGCCATCTTGCAACAGACACATGCTTTCCCAACCCATCTGTGGGTCTGCCTTTGACAGAAAATTATACATGCAAGCTTTCGTTGGGCATGAACGGTGGATTTTCCCACAAACACAGCAACAGTGCTTCAGCAAAAACAAAGCAAAACATCTCCCAACAATGAAAGCACTCGTGCGTTGTTGCCAACTCCATCTCACCACACACGCCATGGGAGAAGTTGCCTTTTGGATACAACAACTGCGTTGACAACAGTGAAAGTGATGCCCTTTCCTACATTGTTCCTACCTTGTTATCCATGTGGAGCGTTAATGCATTTTTGATATAAAACATTAAAATTCACAATTTCTACACTTCATTGTCCGCCCTGAGCTTTGCTCGAAATATTGGTTCCTGAATCTTCACAAGTCACGACTGTTCATGCATAATAAAGCAGGACTTCTGTTGTTTTCTTTTCCACATCCTTTGGGACATATACGATACTCCCAGAGCATGCAGCTTAGTCTATCTAAGTGTTTGGTCACGGCCAGACATTGCCGCCGTCGAGGAAACACCATATCTCAGAAAGTATGACTACAATCGCGGGGGATGAGCTGAGAGGTTTTCTTTACCGGTTCGACCAAAAAAAATTGATTCGAAAAGGTGGATATCTACTTTTTCAAACATTTGCAGTTCTTTCTTAAAACAACATCTACAATGACAGCAGATGATTTATAACACTCACTGTGAACCCTGACAAAACAACTGAAAAAAAAACAAAAAAAACTCTGAAAACAACGCCTGAATCGCTACATTCGAACCATCTCCGCTTGTTGGCCTTCCACGACAGCTCACCCATTCCTAGAGTCTGCAAACAGCATCACGGCGATATACGTCAGTCCTCACCCCATGCTATGCCAAGGACATGATCATTCTCACAGTTGAACTTACGAAGCTAGCTCCATCTTCTGAGCCAGAAGAGCCTATTCCTTTATGCAAGACGGTTTCGAGACTTCACGTTACCGTGGCAACGAGGAATCTATTAAACTATTAGATGCAGGCATATTATAGTTTCATGCGTTGGTAAAAAAAATACGTCGTCTGCTCTATAATTTTGTTTTATGTATATCGCTTCGCGCTGATACGACGATTTCAGGTTTCATATTCGGGATTCCCATTCTCTAGTGCAAACTCCACTTTCGTCGCCATGCTGAAGTGAATTTCTCCAAGCGTTCTTTTTTCAATTGAAAATAATGTGTGTTGTTAATGGAATACTTTTGTTTTTTTATGTTTGCGTTCGTTCCTGTAGAGGTTAAATGCAACGATCAAATGTTATTATTTCATTGAGTTACGTCAAAAAGGTTATTAGCTAGAAAAAAGCAACCAAAATATAATTTGCCATGTTTTTTTAAGTTCACTTGACTACGACCAGCATGGTGTATGCTTCGTCGGAATCCCTTAACTATTTACGATTCCAAATGTACAATGGTGAGTGTTAGAAATAAATTCGAAAATGGGTTATTTCTCCCGTAATAATTGTTCAATTTACGGCAAATTTTTGCTCAGCAATACTTTTTGGGGTATCAAGCGTTCTACCGAATTTCATTCCAATCCGATCTTTCGTTTGGGCTCCACCTAGACTAAAAATATGCAACCAACCAACGGTCCATCCAACATTTTACAATTTGTGTCCGTTATAGGCTACGCTTCGTTCGCTCGCTCCGCCAATGAGAGGTGAACAGGTGTAAAATCAAATTTGTCATTGTCGACAATTTATTGTACGTATGCTTGGTTCGAAAGAAGGTGTTAGCAAGCATAGAACATTTTAGTGACATTTCTTGGTGGTATTTCTTTTAATACTCACACCAACTGAATGGTAAAGTGTCTTTGAAACATGCAAAATCGCCAGTAAGGTTACTGTATTTTTACTAATGTTATGCTCTTTTATAATCGAATCAATGAGGTTTGTATGTGCAGTTGCATGTGTGTAAACGATACCAGCTCTTGTCTTGACACCACAACAAGTTAGCCATTGATGAATGGGAACAGCAACTGTTAAGCTCTTTGATTGGATTAGCCCAGTAACAAGAGATGGCTAATCCAATCACATGAGCCATCAGTATTGTTATGACAGTATCAGGAATTACAACCTCAATTTTTTTTTAACAGCTGAATAATGAGTTAAGTGAAATAATGGAAGAATTAGCTGATGAGAACCAAAAGGGAACGTATAACTCTCGAAAACTCCATTCATCCCCAACGACGCCGAAGGGGTAAGTCTCTTAATGTATTTATTTTAGCACCTCATGGGTACTGTTAAAGAGTGAAGACTGGGTTGCTCTGTAAATGTGTACTGTACGAGTTATTTAAAACATTCTGCCCTAAAATAAAAAGATATGACTGCACAGTGTGTCTAGCGTTGTGACGAACAACTACTGAGATGAGATTTCTAGTATTACACGCACGATATCACCTTCATCTTATTTAACCAATTGCATTTTTCATTAAAGTTTTGGTTGTATTTAAACACATTCCAAATTGTGTTTAAACCAAGCTAGTTTGTCATCTTAACAATACCGTAGCAGCATGTTTATTAATAATTTGGGCGTTTTATCGCGAAACTCGTTTCCAGATGTTATTTCCCTAGACTGGAGGTCGAAGGAATTTTGCTGGAAAGAAGTTTAGTGCTAAAATGGACAAATTATAGAGTGCAAAAAATCACGAGTGGTATTCGGTTTGAGAATTTGGGTTTTCCTTTTTTATAAAACGATTCTTACTACGTTCGACATCAAATTTTATTTACAAAGTATTAACAGTCAATGTTTAGCATAAAATTTTGAGTATAGTACGAATCGATGTCTTCTATGTTTTCGATATTTACGATTTTACGATGTTTAGAAATTTCTATCGTTTTCCTCTTTGCCAAAACGATACCAGCCCACATTGCACTTTGTCATCCATCCTGTAATTTCGTTTGCTTCGGCATTGGTATTTCATATTAAGTGGGCCTAAACCTCATTTTTATGCCGCTTATTCATTAATTAGTTAATGAATCCTGATGAGAAGCGTCTTCGTGATTCCGTAAAAGTCTGGCAATTCACGAAACTGACATCGTTGCCCTTAACTGTAATATGGGTAGAACTACTCTGAATCCTGACGAGAAGCAGCTTCTTATTTAAGTGTGCGCGATTTTAATATTTTGGATTAGATTCGATTTTGAAGATGTTGTGCAATTAACCTGCATTTAGATATTTTTCGACTTTGAAAATCAATCATTTTTTTCGATTTTGGTCTACTTTGATTTCAATTTGTATATGGGCTAGACTTCAAGGGAAATCATCAAGCTTCAGTGATTACTATTCTGGTAAACAAATGTTACTCCACTACTCGCAAACTCAATGGTGCCTAGAGGGGAGGGGGTCAGTGAGGAACAACTCCTCACTAGCATTTTAGGGGGAGTAGAAAAATAATCGATGCATTTATTATGTAACAACAACACAACCACCAGTCACCACAACACAACCAAACCCGTCAAAAGTGAGAAATACTGTCATAATGTGTGGTTTGTTTGCCGGTGACCAATCAGTAACAAGTACTGCTTAGATCTGTATATTAATTACTGGAGCAAAAAGATCCAGTGTGGTCTTTTCAGTAGTAATAGCCTAGAGCTTTTGGTAATAATACACCTACGGTATTGTGGCATAGCCTAAACCTGACATTAAAACTAACAAATGCTTACTATTTTGCAAGTTTAAAATTAATTTGCATGAGTTAGTATTAGTCTGGTTACAGGCTAAGTGCGAAAACTTTGTGAGCCTTATTATCCACAAAAGCTAGAGGGTTTAACGGGTTTTATTTTGAAAGTTAATGACGCCATACTTTAACAAGAAGAAAACGACGCGCAATTTCGAACCAAAGAATATCTCACCCGTATCCTGATAATATTCAACAGACCGTCCGTCTGTCTTCACAGCATTGCCAGAATTCAGTCCTACATCATTGTTGCAACATTTTACTAGCTCACCGCTCTATCAATTCATTTATTATATTTCTCCCCAACGAGAGGTGCAAGGATGCGCATCTCTGGCTTCTTCCAGCTAGTCCTAAATTAGGCGTCACTCCAACCACGCATTGCTGAAATTGGCCGAGATAGGGCTCTGTGTATCTGCACGTACTAAATTTGAATCTTTGCTAATAATTACCCTGAGATTGAAATTCTAGAAGCCAAACGCAATTAAAATGAGTTATGCTAATAGATTGCCAAAGAAAATAAAGCGTGATTGTAACATACAATAACCAGACTAAATACGTCGAGTTCTCCTGCTGGTACATAGCGAGTCAAAAACCTCAGTCATTAACAAGTAGTCGACATCTGTTTTAAGCTTAGCTCGACAAGTTGCGCATGCATACAACGAAAAGGTCCCGGGGTGTTATCGAGATAGTGGTGTATTATGGAGAAGGCGGGGTGTTATGATCTGGTAATACCCCGCTAGCTCGATAAACTCCGTCTCCTCTACCTACCTTCCACCATGGTAGTAAGTAGAATAAACTCGGTGTAATCGAGCACGGTGGTCTTTTGCAGAAATAAAACAAATGGTCTCCTTTATATAATCCTCCTCTTTGTGTTACAAAGCGGGATATTCCTTTTGCTTTCGCCACTTTTGTCTTAACTTAACTTTCATCAAGTTGTCGCCTAATTTATGCAACCTTTACGTTACTTCTGGTCGCCTCTGTCTCTGCTCCTTCGTTCTTATTCATCACTGTTTCTTTAGCCGTGCCACTGGTTTATTCATAAGATGTTTAGGGACGAAAAGTTAAAGCAGCCTCTGTTGGGATGGATTACCAGGAGTATACAACGACTCCCATGAGTGCGAAAGCGGTGAGTAAAACAGTGGGAAGAGTGAAAGATAATGACGTCGTTGTTAGGTCTAACGCGCGGGTGAGCGAGTCTGAGCTGCCAATTCCATGGGGAAGTTTAGCGGACAAGATTAAGTGGCGATGGTATGCAAATAGCAATAAAAGAAGCCTTAAATACTGCTCGGCCGACTAATGAATTAAGAAACTCTAGAGAGAAAGAGTATTTTGTGCATGGGCAACTTACACGTGTGCGCCCCACAGGCTGGGCGCGGGACCAAACTTTTAATAATTATGCGATTGGGTAGGGATGTGCTGACGTCGATGACGGCCGTGAGATGCATCATGAGACTGAAACTTAGTTTGAACAAGAACGTTGACAGGGTTCAGATGTTGCGAACGAGACTGTGAGTGCCCGGGGTGTGAAGCGGCGCATGATCAAGATGCTGCTAGTTTGTCAGACGCCATAAAATCGAGGCGCGCTGTGTGGGATGTGGAAACACCGATCCTTGCTTGCTGGGAGACATAAAAATGAAGAGTTAGAGAAGGACTCAATTTGCGACCATTTGAGAACCTCGACGATCGCGTTCGTAGATAACACAACAGATCCAGTCCGATTTTTTCAGGTTATTACCAGTGCTACATGCCTTACCTTACAATTTTTCGCCACGAACCTTGTGGACTACAATAGTTTGTAGTAGTCGCAAATCAAACTGTAACAAGATTTAGGCAGACGCTACAACGCTTCGGTTTCAGGCCCTTTTACAGATGCGTAAATCTTTGTTATGACAGGTACAAATGGACGTTCGCGATATGGTGGCAAGGGAGATGACGCTGGCAGGAGTGTTTGGGGTCACCCTGCAAAATTTGCTGAAACAAGCTCAACAAGAAGTGTACGTTGCTAGGTGATCATCGGTGAGTGTCAGGCGTCTGGTGTTTTCACCATGTGGAATTGTGGATCCTTGCCTTGGGGGAGCCAGGGGTGGCGACCCCGGGGTAGGGGGGTACAAGTGATAGTCGGCCCGTGTGTGGTATGAGTGTCGCTGCTAGGTCGGGTGGTACCCTTGCTTTTTGTTTGTGTACTTTCGGTTTTGAAGTTATGGACGTTGAGGGTAAGTGTTTCTAGGAGAGACGCCCATTTGTGGATTGTGTGGGCCCAACCCTAGATTTGGTGGGATAGGTGGTTGGGGCACATTGGCCGTAAAATTTCGATTAGTCATCTGAGTAATGTGACAAGTGTGTACAAATTATCGTCCGCTGTGCAGCCGGACATTACGTTATCAACCTGTAAGTTATATGACGCAAAGTGGTCTCGTTAGGTTCATTAGGTTAGGTCTAGTGGTTTGATGTATGGGAGCGTTGTAGGTTATTTATCAGCAACTCCCTGGTCAGGTGATTTGTTAGAGGCATGTTACACAAAAGACCCCATTAACCCCGATATGCTATCTGGGATTTGGTTACAGTGGCTCAGTATCTGCGGACGCTACTTCCCCAAAGCATCTTGGATTGAAATTACTTAAGTGGAGAGTGGTCATGCTACTTGCTATTGCAGCTGGAAATCAGGCCAGCGAATTGGCAAAGTCGAGTTTGGAATGGTGTTATGTGCTGGAAGAAGAGGCTGTCTTTATTATCAGGGATCATAAGACGGCGCAGGTTGGTTTACCTTTCTTGATCCTGTAGTTAAGCAAGAATGAAGATCATCCGTTAGACATGATTCGCTACGTCATTTCTTACATCCGGCGTACAGCTATACTATGTGATACAGGTGCACGTCCTGCGGAGTGGCTTCCGTGCATTGGCTTCTACGTGATACAGGTGCACATCCTGCAGACCTTTTTCTGTCATATGTTCAGCCGCATCATTCCGGCAGTGGCTTCCACTGCAACTGGTTGTGGTGCATCTCCATCACAGATTATGGCAACGGCCAGTTGGACATCACCGAACATATTTAGCATGCACTACAATGGGGAATTGGCCCCTATTTTCGTTGGACAAGTGCTACAAAAAATGCTGGCAAAGGTCCTGCTCTGAACGAGCGGTAAGTAGGCTAGCTATACGTTATATTTTTTAAATTAATCCTACTTTGTAACACAAGGAGGAGGATTATATGAAGGAGGAATGGCAATTCTACCACAGAACTTCTTCTCGCCTGCAGGAGAATCGAAGTTCTCAGAGTAGAATCTGACGAACCTGTGTTACTTTTATTACCTCCTCCCTCCCTGGCACATACAGTATATTCGGGCCAGCCACAAAAGACAGTGGTAAGGAAACGCGTGGGCCCAGGGAGCAAGGACAGAGGCGACCGGAAGCTACGTAAATTTGGCATAAATTACGTGGTAATTTGATGCAGGTTTGACACAGGTTGTCAGATTCTACTAGAAAACTTCCATTCTGGTACAAGAACAAGTTCTCTAGTAGAATCATCATTTCTCATCGAAGGGTGTTTTATAAGGGTATCACATGGTTGTGTCGACTATTAAGGCCAGATAAAGGTCAAAAGGTGAAGTAAAATACTGATAGCACTATTACTGTGTAAGAGTTGTTTTTGGAAAAGATAGATGAAAATTAATTTGAATTAATTTAGTACACTGTGTCAATAAAGGTGTAAAAAAATATAGGCGTTATAAAACGTGTGGACATGGTTGCACCGCCATGTAAGTACATGTTTTGTTGTGGGGGTGTGGGGGAAATAAGGATAATAATATTTTAAGTACCTTATTATTTCTAAGGCTGTACCGATTGGAATTTCTCTCGTCGAGCCAGTGTTGAACCGATTAATTCCACTATGACTTGCATGCCGAGTCTAGCTACCGAGCATAGTCAAAAAAGACAAAAATGTAACTGGTTATGACAGTGATATGTTCCTAGCTTAAGAATGGGCATTCGGGTTATGATACAGTGTTCTGAAAAGGCTCATTTCATTATAATATTTCACATTTTGAGGGGAAATACTTTTTTATTTAGTAATGATTCAACTTCAATGTCTCGGAAGGGGGTATGAAATGATGAGAGATCTGCTCCTAAATATTCATATGTCACTAATGTCTCTGGCGTCAAGGATCAGCTTGACTGGGTTACGTATGATGGACGTCTCGCTGAGCTACCGATTACCCGTTCATCGGCAAAGTTCGGCTCAACAGGTTGGCATCGTTACAGCCTTAATTAATAATTAGTTTAATTAATTTTTAATTGATGTTCTTTTCGTTTGTGCTAACTAAGCAATTGCGGTTTTGCATCTGAAGGAGAGTAAAAATGGTGTTTTAAGTAATTGCTGATGTTATGGAATCCAAACTTCAGTTATTTATTTTGTATTTATGCAATGGAACTTAAAATGATTGTGTTCCTTGTTGCCCACAGTGTTCCTGTTATAATTAGTTCAAGCAGGGCCAGAATGCAACACCATCTACGAGGGTATAATAGAAACCAGGAGTATGTGCTCCTATTTGTAATGTAGAGCATGATAAATGTTGATTTCATATTAACAGCAGATGAGTTGACAGTGTGAGAATGGCTTGTGTGAATAACAGTTGTCACTTTGGTGTGTTCGCGTTTTGAGTAGCAATAATGTGTTAGTGGTTGATCTACAGTTAGTGTAGTTTCTAAATAATGTGACTTGACCATAACATCTGGGCTCAAAAGCAAAAAAAAACCGGCGCTTTCGTGGGTATCGCTAGCATCCCTGAACTCCATTGGGGGGGGGGGGGGGGGAAGGGGTGCATTACCCTGTTTTTTTTTTTTTTTAATTGTAACTTGCCTATTAAATTCCCTGGTTGGGAAACTTTCAAATTTCAAAACTTTACCTTGATGCCTAATCTAAGGGGTTATAAAACTTTCTCCTTTGATTCGTAACTAGAAAGCTTCTACACCCAGCCTATTTTTTTTTCCGCGTCACAGCAAACATCGACGTGTTCTTAAGAAGGAGCCTGGCATTAAAAAGCGGAAGCAGAAATCATCACGTAGGAAGAACACTGACGTTAAAATGCAGAAACCAAGATCATCGTACACCATTAGTTGCAAACGCAAAGCGGTGGACTATTTAAGGGAGCATGGCGACAACATAGCAGCCACGGCCCGTGAATTTGGAGTGGATCGTAAAAGAATTCGAGAGTGGAGAGACCAGTATGACGTCCTTGTTTTAAATGACTGTGGGAAGTTGAAGAATCTTAAAAGAATTCACCCAGGACGGCCACCCACTTGCGACGAATTGGATGCAGCCACGTACGATTTTTTAGAAGCAGAACGGAGTGAAGGAAGAGTTGTTAACAACCCGATGTTGATGCAGTTTGCTGCAGATTATGCTGCCAAGAACGGTGTGCAAAAGTTTAAAGCGTCGACAGGTTGGCTGCATTCCTGGAAAAAAAGGTTTGACGTTGGATGGCGTTGTGGAACAAACAATACCAAACATATACCAGCCGATTATAAAGAAAAGGTTGATGCCTTTCGAAAAAGTATAAAAGGATTGCGGCAAAAGAATGCTTACGCATTGTGTAACATTGCAAACATGGATCAGATTATGGTAAGGTAAGTCATTTAACGGTAATTCAGTATAGAATGCAGTTACGCCAAACGTTTTAACTATGGGGAATTAAAACGTCGTACCTTTTTATTGTTTAGATTTGATTCAGTTTCCAATGGAACAAACAACACACTTGGTCAGCAAACTGTTACGGATGCAGTCGCTGGAGCACAAAAAAAAGGATGCACCGTAGCGCTGTGTGCAAGTGCCAACGGCCATAAATTACCAGCTCTGATAATATTTAAAGAACAGAGTGGGATTATTCCACTCTGTGTTAAGCAACAGCTCATCGTTCCGGAAAATGTGAAGATCGAAGCCACGGTTAATGGTTGGATGACAGACGTCAAACTTCAGCAGTGGATTAATTGTGTATGGGGCAACAAGATCAATGACGAAAGAAGATTGCTGGCCCTCGATAGGTATCGCCCTCACATGTCTGATGAAGCTAAAGCAATGCTGGCTAATCGAAACACTGAACTTGTCCATATTCCAGCAGGTTTGTGTTACTTTATAACTGGTTGAATAACATAATGAATTTATGGTATCTGTTTTATGCAACTAGAGCAAGCGAACCTCGTTATACTGAAAGTTATTGCTGGTTGGCCAATTGGATTCAACGGTAGCTGAGTGGTATGGGCATAACATGCATCCTGGTCCGCTCTTGCCAAGCACATTTTTATCATGTGCTCCGATTGGCCAGGGATCTCTATAACGTTTCGCTTGCAGAAAAGCATTTGTTTATGTTTGCGTTTTTGTTTTATCATTTAAGGATGCAGTGTTATAGCACAACCGATGGACATAGCCATTAACAAGCCCTTTAAAGACAAATTAATGGAAGAGTGGACAAAATGGCAACAGAATGGTGAAGGAAACTTGCAGGGAAACTTTATTCAGCCAAGTAGGCAGGATGTTGTATTTTGGATTTCCCGTGCATGGCAATCGATCGCGAAGGAGACGATTGTAACTGCATTCAAGCGATGTGGGATAAGTACAGCGTTAGATGGCTCCGAAGAAGGCCAAGTGTGCACAGAAATAGTGTTCGTTGATAATGGCAATGATGAAAACGTATTTGAGGAAGGAGACTCCGACAGCGACATTGACTTTTTGGGCTGGGATGATGAAGACATCGATTAGGCCTAATGTGTTGCAGCTGTAATAAAATATGCCAGTAAACAGCGACCAACTTTTTTGTGTTACGATTACGTTAAACTGTTCATTTACAATTGAATAAATGCTTTTTTATTCGCCATGATTGACGATAAATTACGGGATTTTCAAAGTTCATCATCACCAGTTCAAAAGTTTGTTGTGCGCTACCTTTTCGAAAGATAATTTCAAATTTCATGACGTCTTTCTTCTTCATGCATTCTTTTGGCTGTTGTTACTTTACAGTGGTCTCCCTCACTGCTACAACACTCGCAGCAAAAGCAAGTACAGACAAAAACGCACAATCCCAAGGCAAAACCAGCGAGCCACAAGGCGCTAACCAGATACCACACAACACAGAACCAAATCCACTAGTTGCAAGAAAACTATTGGCGCCACACTGCAGACAGTAGTTTACAAGACAGTAGTTTACAAAATACCATGTAGTGAGTGCCCTGCCATCTACTTGGGAGAGACAAAGCGAGAGAGTGCACATGCTTTTACTGTACATCACCGTTGCTCGAACAGGAGACCACCATGACAACACAAAACACTCCATAAACTGGGAAGGCATCGCCACTCTCCTGACCTCCAACTCAAGGAATGACAGCCACTGAGAGCACTAGAATCAGTCTCCATAAACCATCTAGAAAGTATAAATATTCCCCTTATGAACCTCCAACCCCCTTCACACCCCACCATCAACCTGCTAGTCCACGGAAAAATTTTGTCTTCTTGTTAAAAACTGAAAATCAACGCCGCCGCCAACAATAGCGCCAACGACACACAGTTCCTGCGCCGTAGAGGTCAGTGGTCACGAGCTCTAAGCTCAAAACACTCTAAAAATCATCCATTGCAATGTAACAATAGCCAAAGACGTCGTGAAATTTAGAAATTGTCTTTCGAAAAGTTAGCACACCACGAACTTTTGAACT
Organism: Lithobius niger; assembly: GCA_023313725.1. Lineage (NCBI taxonomy): Eukaryota > Metazoa > Arthropoda > Chilopoda > Lithobiomorpha > Lithobiidae > Lithobius > Lithobius niger. The sequence continues at coordinate 49,941 of JAHWFP010190084.1, read as the reverse complement.
AGTGATGAACTTTGAAAATGACATCATTTTCCATCAATCATGGCAAGTAATTGTATTAAAAGTAAAACTCCTCACAGTTGTTTCAATCTTCAAAGGCTTTGGAAAGTTAGCTTGAAACGGCCAGAAACGGCCTAATACAATTCACCTGATTGGCCAATGCCAATTGGCCATCAAGAAAATATGTTGAGAGGCATAGATTGAGGGGAATTCCAGCTTTCCAACGAACACAAGATGGCGGCGCCCAGTCAAATGGTTCGACCGCTACAGGTGATCTAAAATGACCAGTTTTCTGATTTTTAACCTAGGAACAACAATTTTTTTTTTTACAGAATTCAATACACAACATGTCAGGTAGCGAATTTCAACTTTCTCATTTCGATATATTGGCGGAAAATTGCGTTTTTCGACCCGCAGTTTCCTTTCAAAGCTTCAACGTTTATATACGTCGTTAATGCGTTTGGGATGATTTTTTTGGGATGTATATACAATACGTTCATACTGCTTAAAAGGTTAAAGAAAAATGTTGTGCATTTCCATAGCATTTTGAAAATAAATAATAAAATAAAAAGCCGGGGGGCCTGGTCCTTTTTCGACGCTTGAGATGCCCGAGAACCAAACTTATTTTTTTTCCCGGCCTTATTGGTTGAAATTTCTTATTTAATGCTCAAACGCCCAAAATTAACTCAAAATTAATTAATGCTCACTACTTGAGTCATTAGAAAGAAGAAAACATTTTACCACAATACCGTGGAAAACAAAAGTCCACTTGAATTTTCGGTGAATAAAACGTTCACCATCCTCAGTAGAGCACATTAACAAAAAGTACTACAAACTACATTTCGAAGCTGTTCGAAAGCATGTGCACAGGCAACCGGCAATTGGAACGCGCTCGCTCCACCACTGATCTGTACTTTACTCATTTAGACCTAACTCGGCGCCCCATTGCCTGTCAAATGTGGCGCTAAGTGCAGGGTGCACAATCCTTTCAATGTTGTTAAAGGCAGGGTTGGCAATATTCATCAATGGTACCATTTTCCTTTGGAAATGTTGGATAGCCATTGACTCAAGGGCCCTCAGATGTGAATCTTGTAGGGAATTGGACTTTAGTAACACTGTGGTTTTTTCCCAAGCTATCTGGTGATGTTGTTGTTTGCCGTGACGTGCGATTCCATTTCTCAAGTCTCCTTTCCGGGTGTCGTACTGGTGTTCTTGAATACGTTCCAGTAGTTGTCTATGAGTTACTCCCACATATACAGCTGGCGCTAATGACCAAGTTGTCGACGCGCCATTAAGCCTCAATCCCCCCCCCCCCCACATATACAGCATCACATCTTCAACAAGGTACACAATACACCACTCCTTTCTGAAAGTGCCAGCTAGAAGGTTCAAAAACAGGGGGCTGCACGGGAAACACTGTCACACAAGGTGGGGTGGAGTGAGGAGGAGGATCTTTTATCGTTTTGCTCCTGTTGGCATATGGGTGCATAACAGGCTCATGTAAAACCGCTTCAGGCTGGGGGACCAAAGGGGGCGGGGGAGGTGGGGGCACAGTTGGATGGTGGGAGGATGGAGGGGACTGAGCCTTCTTGCTTTTAAGAAGTTTTTCCAGGTTCTGCGGGTGCCTGTGCCAACACTTCACTCCGTTCTCTTCAAGTACCTTGTGGATAACCTCACTCCGCCCAGGAAGGTATATGAGGAACTCGCTTGGAGTATCGCAGGAGTCTCTTGTCTTGACGGAAAAAACACCGAGAGTGTGACAGTGCTTTCTTGCTTTTTTGATGGCTCCATTAATCCAATATGCAGGATATCCCAAAAGGAGGAACTTCGTCTTGGCATCCATGAGGTGTTCCACTGTGGAAGAATGTCGAGAAATTCTGTTCATCTCATTCACTAGGATGGAACGAAGCTGGGACCTAAGGTGACTGGAATGGAAAGGGATTGCTCTGCCACAATGTGAGGGTTTCCTGTTTCAATGAGACTGTTTCGTCGGTGTTGGATACATTGAATTCGTGGAAACCTGTTATCCAATTTCGAGTTGAGTTTGAAAAAGAAGGATCTCTTCCCTTCTTTGATGTTAAGTTGGGGAGAAGTAGAGGAAGAATTACTTTCGAACCTTACAGGAAACCCTCACATTGTGGCAGAGCAATCCCTTTCCATTCCAGTCACCCTAGGTCCCAGCTTCGTTCCATCCTAGCGAATGAGATGAACAGAATTTCTCGACATTCTTCCACAGTAGAAGTTGCTGAAAAACACCTCATGGATGCCAAGACGAAGTTCCTCCTCTTGGGATATCCTGCATATTGGATTAATGGAGCCATCAAAAGAGCAAGAAAGCACTATCACACTCTCGGTATTTCTTCCGTCAAGACAAGAGACTCCTGCGATACTCCAAGCGAGTTCCTCACATAACTTCCTTGCCGGAATGAGGTTATCCACAAGGTACTTGAAGAGAACGGAGTGAAGTGTTGGCACAGGCACCCGCAGAACCTGAAAAAACGTCTTAAAGGCAGGAAGCCTCAGTCCCCTCCATCCTCCCACCATCCGACAGTTCCCCCACCTCCCCTCCTTTTGGCCCACCCAGCCTGAAGCGGTTTTACATGAGCCTGTTATGCACCCATATGCCACCAGGAGCAACATGAGAAAAGATCCTCCTCCTCCTCCTCCTCCTCCTCCCCCCACCCCACCCCCACCTTGTGTGACAGTTTTTCCCGTGCAGCCCCCTGTTTTTGAACCTTCTAGCCGGCACTTTCAGAAAGGAGTGGTGTATTGTGTACCTTGTGGAAGATGTGATGTGTGTGTATATGTGGGAGAAACTCATAGATAACTACTGGAACGTATTCAAGAACACCAATACGACACCCGGAAAGGAGACATGATAAATGGAATCGCACGTCACGGCAAACAACAACAGCACCAGATAGCTTGGGAAGAAACCACAGTGTTACTAAAGTCCAATTCCCTCCAAGATTCACATCTGAGGGCCCTTGAGTCAATGTCTATCCAATATTTCCAAAGGAAAATGGCACCATTGATGAATATTGCCAACCCTGCCTTTAACAACATTGAAAGGATTGTGCACCCTGCACTTAGTGCCACATTTGACAGGCAATAGGGCGCCAAGTTAGGTCTAGATGTGTAAAGTACAGATCAGTGGTGGAGCACGTTCCAGTTTGCCGGTTGCCTGCATGCACATGTTTTCGAAAAGCTTTGAAATGTAGTTCGTAGTACTTTTTGTTAATGTGCTCTTCTGAGGATGGTGAACATTTTATTCACCCAAAATTCAAGTGGACTTTTGTTTTCCACGGTATTGTGGTAAAGTGTTTTCTTCTATCTAATGTCTTTTGGAAGCCACAGTAGTCGCCGCTTACCGGTTTTTGCTGTAATTGAGAGTGAGAATTCTATCCTGTTCCTGCATGTCAAGCTGGAGAGAGGAGGAGAAAGCAACATACAATACAGGCCGTATATCAAGACTGCCATTTCTGGAAGAGAGGTCTCATTTACAGAGAGCAACTGAAAGCCGTAGCTACCAGCAAGAAATTCAATGATGACGGATGTTGCTGCTGGACAATGCAGCTGGACAATGCAAAGGAAAGATTCAACCAATTAAGATACCTGCATGGCCTGCTGAACAGACTGAAAAGGAAGCCCTCTGCAAAGCCAAGAATGGAGCCAACAAAACGTGGGGAAAGAGAATAAAATTAAGAATAGAATAGAGAATAGCAAAAGGTACGGAGTCGGATTGGAATTACCTACTTGGGTAGCGAGAGTGTGAAGATCCAGAGTCTAGAAAGAAAAGGGAATAGATGCTTTTTTTCATTGCGGTGAAGGCATAAAATCAAGCCTCATACGAAGAGAACGTCGAAGGTGGGAATTCAAGTCCGAGCAAGAGGCGAGGAGTAACCCTGCAGAAGATCAAGAATACGTGGGAGTGAGTATACTGAGTACTCTGTGGTGACTGCGATGCCGTTTACATCGATGAGACTAAGAAGGGAGTAAAACAACAGACTGAGACTTTGGCAACATACAGCAGACACAAAGGAAAAGAAGGAAAAAAATGGTGTCACAGTGGGCAGGGCACATGGACCTTGTTGGTCTCGAACTCAGCCAAGGATCTGCACCTAAAATGTCTGAAATGACTTGCTATCCAGGCATACTTGAGTGAAAAGAAAAGCCTTATAAATAACCAGGTACCAGCCACTCCCACCATCCAGTTCTTAGTGCATGATGATGTTAAACAGAGCCTCCTGCGAAAGTGGGGTGCAAAAATTGACAAATACCGAAAGCAACAACTGCAGCAACATTTAAATGGTGATGAACAGTACAATGAGGATCTAGTCAGTGCAAGAAGATTCCCAGGGAGACCCTCCTCCAAGGCTTACATCTTACTTGGACCTGGATTTTCCAGTCAACACGTTAAGTTTCGATTTACTCCTGCTCGGACCTTTGTGTTTCTGGGAACGGAATTAGACCTGTCTCACTCCAGAAAGAATTCAGAAGCTCATCTCCTCTTTGATGGATCTGATGCAATTACAGTCTATCTCCGCCAGTGACGTGGCCTTGATTATAGGAGAACTGAACTCTTGCGTGTCTCCAGTACCTCTGGGAGCATGGAGAACCAGATCAATGCACTGGTTCCGGAAAGACTGATGGGTCTCCCAGATTTCATGGAATACGAAATGTCCCTGGTCAACCTACCTCACCAAGCCCTACTCTGTGGCTTCAAGAAAACAACCTACAAGTAGGTGTTCTGGTCCATTCTCCATCACCGGATCTCCTCCTGTTCACTGAAGCGTCAACTCCAGGGCAGGGAGCCCACATGGATGTGTCAGGCTTGTGGTCTACAGCGGAACAAGCTCTTCACTTCAACACCTTGGAGCTCAGAGCAGATTTGGCCTTTGCTGTTTACGAAAAAAACTGTAGCCGTGATGTTCAACAACACCATGGCTGTAGCTTACGATTGGAGAGGAGGCGGCGGCACCCATTCCTTGATGGAAGAAGTTTCTTAACTGTTCGACCTGTTTGTACTCATGTTACCCAGACACATTGCTGGCTAACGAGCTTTCACAGACAGACCAGACACCGATGACGGAGTGGCAGCTAACCGCCAGATTTTTGTATTTGATCTGTCAAATCAACAATGAGGGACTCCCTTCTTAGACCTGTTCGCCACCCGTTACAACAAAAAACTGCTGAATTATGTATCCCCATTTCAGGAGCCTGGGCAACAGACGTGTTGAGCATCTCTTGGACCGGGATATTTGCAGACGCCTTCCCACCATTCGCCATCCTTCAAACCATCCTGAACAAGATGAAGATGTCCCCGAGATCGTTCATCCTGTTGACGTCCAAGTGGTCAATGGCCCTGTGGTGTGTGGATCTCCTGAAAATGGCGAAAGAAGACCCGATTCCTGCCCCGGTGTCCAGTGTCCCCAGATTTACTCTGTGAACATCGAAGGCAATTTAGGTGTAGGTTGTTTTGGTCTGTGAAGAGCAACTTACGTGTAGCTGGTTTTTCATCTCCCGTCATGTCGTGCCTTATACAATGCCACAGGACTACTGTAAAGGTTTATTTGGCAAAATGGTTTACCTGGTGTGGTGATAAGGTTGATCCATGCGACCCCTCTAGCCTGTTTTTGAGAACTTTTTTGGAACATTAATTTAGGAGAATTTTTCACTGAACGCCATAAAGGCCTGCCGTACTGTTCGGTGTTAACTCAGTACGGTCGTGCGTGGGCAAGAAAGGGTTTGATTGAAAGCAAGATAGTCTCTGGACTCATCCATGCATTTGCTTATGCCCATTGCCAAAATGAAACCTTCCTTTCGTTCTGGCCAGTCTGTCTATGGCTCCATACGAACCTATACATACGGCCTCTATGATGCACCTCACTCAGAAAACGGTATTTTTTACTATCTTATTTAGATTAGTTTAGCTACTCTCCCGCTGCGAGCGCTGCACTCACAATCCATTATATTGTGAGCATTGCATCCAGTTAATCCATAAAATTATGTTAAGATCCAAATTTTGTGTCTTAGCAATCCTGTGAACGTAGTTCAAGCTGAACTGGTCGTCAGATCCAGAAACTGTTTGGTGAAAGCGTTAACACATGATTGAAAAAAAAATTTCACTTGGCTTCACTTATTCACACAACATTCCAGTGTTACTGCCTTACTTCTTCCTAAATGTGGCCTATTTAAGCGGTGGTGGGGGAGGCTGGTTTCTGTAACTGGATTACCCAATTACTGATAGTTAAAATGCTACATAGCTACGTCAGCAGTAAGGTTCACCTGGAAACCTGTTCCGCACACATTGCCTTCACATGCTCCTGAGGTAAGACAGGAGTATGTCAGCCTGAAATAAACCTTCCTTTTCGCACAGTCATAGTCACATTATTTATGCGTCAGCACTGCATTGTGCCTTGCATGGTTCGCACAGGGACTTGGAAACCTTGAAAGTACTTGAATTTTTAGTTGATGTTTGCAAAGCCTGGAATTTCAACTAAATTTAGTTTTTAGCATTGAAACGTCTTGAATATGCTCGCAGACTGCATTAGTTTCTTTAAATCGGGGACTTTTCTTGGTTTTCGGAAAGCAAGATAAATAAGCGCAATGAAATCTATGAGCCGAAACTCATTTTTTCTGTCTCTCGCAATTGCTGCCTAAAGCAAACGACAAGGAACAGTTTGTAGCTACCTGTAGCTTTCCGTCTTCTTTAGTGTGTGTCGACGCATGAAAGTCTGTAATCACGCAGTCTGTAGCTAGGTAATCACGGTCTAACTGCAGATTTTCATCTGCCCAATATTAAGACGAATGAAAAAAATTAACCCACTCCACGGCTACAGACTGTTTTAAGACACATACCACTAAGGCTAACAGCACATACTATTAGTAATGTTGAACAAATGGTTCCTGTTATTTATGCTATTCAAATAAAAAATTCGAAAGAATATGGAGGTAGTTTTTATTTTATCAAAATTTTATTTCCCCAATGTTGTGCGTACCCTTTCTTTGGTCGAACGCCGTGTTATTTAACAAGGATGAGAGAGGTAAAGTTCTATGGTCAGGTCCTTTATCCTAGTGGGTTACCTAACATTTCTATTCTATACACCCGAGTGTAACAGTAAACGGTTTGAAGCCAGACCATTGTAGCTAAGGTGCTGGGGAAAATGTGAAAAACCAATCACGTGTACGACTTTCTTGGTTTGTACCATGGCTTGTACTTATTTTCCCGTGCTTGCAACCATTTGTCAGTCTTATCTCCCAAGTTTTACAGGGATGAGCAGCAAACATGGTGTTAGAATCAACATTGTATCAAGTCATGCACTTATACTGTTCTCCCGAAGCATGGGTGCACCAGTTTGATACAATATCGATTCATTTGTCCGATTGTATTTCATAAACCTAACATCAGCTGATGTAACATCGTTAAGTCACGCAGACTTCGGTGCAGCACTACTTCATAGTGTATGTTACCTAATCGTTTGTTTTGTTTACAGATTTTTGGGTTACCTAAGAATTGTATAGTTTTTAGTGTTAACTGTCAGTGCAAAAAAATCTTAAGTCATGTTTATCATTTGCAAAAAGCGTACTCTTGATGTCAAACATTGCAGAAAAAAATTAAAACATACTTTTTTGAATCCACTCTGAATTTTCTTATTGGTTTACTGCTACTGTGTGTTGTCCCCACTCCACTCATTTTAAGGTGTGAGTCTGCTGCGCGTCAAGAAGAATACATAGCTTCCTTCTTAGATTGCAGTACATTCAGTTCATGTATTATCCAGAATGATTCTGAGCTTATTGTAGAATTTGCTGTCTTTCGCAAAAATACTTTCTACTAATTGTTAACTATACCACGTACACATTATGAGCATATTTTCCCCCTAGACCTTTGTGACCAGCATGCAGTACAGCTGAGCCCAACTAGTTGTGTGTGCGCTAAAGACAGAAATGTTTTTAATGTAACAATTATTATTGTAGTCCTTATACTGTTGTTGCTTTATTGGCGTTTGTGTGCATGCCTTCCTAATATTTGCATGGTGTGTTTTGAAAAAAAAAGGTCTGATCATTCGGAGGACAGAAATCAAGAGCAAGTCGAGAATGCCGATTCAGCAGAGTAAGCCAAACTACTTGTATGATCTCGTAGCGTAACTATGTGTGTGTCTTAGCCTGACTACGTGTAAATTCTCTAATAGTAATTTACTTGTTCTATTGGCTTGCTCATTTTAACCAGTTGCATTTGTGATGAGCTCTGTGCAGTAAAACCTTACAATAGTTGTAAAAAAAAAAAAAGCATCAAAGACAGAACAGCTATGACTCTTAGTATAAATGCTCCAAATTTCAAAATGCCCACTTGGGACTAACGACATTAAAAGTAACATTTTTTAAACAGGCAAAAAAATAAAAGGTAGTGCTAGTACAGTTACATCCTTTAAAATGACCAGGCAATCAGAATTTATTTTGTTTTTTTCAATTTCTCCAAAGTAACTTAATCCAATTGATTCTGGTGAGAACACAATCTTTATAATGTTTTACTAGATTTAACTTGCCTGACGGATTCGCCCTCATTTGGGAAACTGCAGTAGGCTCTCGATATAATGAACCTCAGAATAAGGATTTCTTCCCATAAAGAACACCTTTTAACTATTTGGTTTGCCACGTTCTGTTCATATGGTGAAAACGCCTCAATGTGAAGCAGCTCTTTATAACGAACAGGTCCATATAAGGAAATTTTTTTTTAGAATTGTAAAGGCCTTTTCACATACTAAATCTAATCCCTGTAAGGATGTAGTCCTGTCAAACCACTGCTATCACTTAATACTAAGGCTACACCGATACCGATACTGGGTCGAATCGGTTGCCAATATTTGCGGTATCGGATCCTTATCGGCAGCTTGTATATTGATAATTCTGGAACCATTCGCAATAACAATGTGCGGTTTGTGGCATTTTGTTCAGGGAATCACCGAGCATCTTCATAGCTACGTTTTAACTGTTAATTACAATTTTTAAAAATTTTACTGTAATAATTGTTAGATTTTTGCAGAAAACTACACTATCAAATTCTCCAGACATATTTTTGGCACCAATGACCAAGCTGTCGACGCGCCATTAAGCCTCAATTCTCCCCCCCCCCCCCCAGACATATTTCCGACTAAATATCACTCACTTTCACTGTAGATTGTTCAAATACTTGCAAATTTTCGATTGCCTTCAGCAATCTTCAACAGGCGATCTGAGGTTGTTTCTTTCCTTGTTTACACGTCACGTTTTCGTTCCGCTTCAGTGTGTGGTTGTTTTGCGTTCGTATTTGAAACCGCCACAGTGCCAAGCCTCTGGCTTTGGTAAGGCCGTTCTGCTTCACTCGGCCCACTCGATTCGTGAGGCCGATCGTTGTAAAGTAGTTTCCGTTTTGCGTCCAGTTTTTGCTCAAGATCTTTACCTAAGAGGTAAGTGACATTAGGGTTCGTAGGGCCCTGCATTTTCATGAGTGTCACATTTTTTCGCTCATCCAGTCGAATTACAGCAGACTCAAGGCACCTCAGGTGGTTGTCCCGTTTTGAATTTGACCTGAAAACTACACTGTTGTTGCAAAATCGGGGGAAACATTTTTGGATATCAGTAGCAGTGTTGGTCAAGTTTTTAAAATCGGATCGGTAAAGTTGCTGTCGGTGCAGTCGTGCTTAATACACATAAAAAACGACCATTACAAATTTGGTAGACATCGTTGCCATATTCTGAAGCAGTTTTTTGTACAGGTGACATTGAGAACTGCTCTCCAAGCTGTGGCACCTCTGTCACCTGCCATCCCTGTCAGTTTGCTCCATCTACATTCCATCAGGTTATGCATTGCGAGTTGACAACTTTAAAACTTGGTAGCACAGCTTCCCCTTCCGTATCTACTCTTTGAGAGAATTCAGTAGCCGCCATACTCTGTGTGTGTGTGTGTGGGGGTGGGGGGGCTGACTGGTCAGACCTACAATGAAGACTGTTGGAGTTAGAGGCGACCTCATTATAAACACCAACGAGTAGTTGTTTAACCATAGATCACTCACTTCCCTCACCAGCTGTTATGAGTGATTTTCACCTCCACATGAAAATACTTCCTTTTAGCTGTAGACTAAGCGTCGTTTATTTACGCTCTTATGCCCAAAATCTTATTCAAAGAAGCTTTCTTAGTTCACCACCAGATGGCTATACTAATGCTTTCTTATCCAGCATGCGCTACCATCTGTCCCTTCATTAATCATTTTGGGCACAAACATGGAAGGTTGTGCCATCGCTCAGTTTGAAAGTTTAAAATGCCCAACTTGAAAAATTTTGATTCTGCGATTGAAAACATCGAAATGTGCTCCCATCTGATTGAAACTGGGATACAAACACACTGCCTTCGGTTCTGTAAGTCTTGTGAATTCCATTTAAATCCATGGTGGGAAATTTATTTGCAACACACTGAGACCGAAGTCTAAAATTGAATGCACCGGGAATAATTTGAGAACGAATATTTAATGCAGGCAGTTGGCAATGTTGAAATTGACCGTTTCCTTACCCAAAACTCTTACTCTCGCAATGATAATTTAGTTTCTCAAGTCCATCCGAATATTAATGATAGTTGTGTTTGGACATCTAACATTCTATCAAGAACACCAGTCCCATGGTGGAATGATGATTTTCGACGAACTGTAAAGGGCAGGAAGCATCCTTTTCACATTTTTGCAGACGTTCCATTCAAACCAATATGGTTGCTTACAAATCGGCAAAGGCTAGGGCTCGTAAAACCATCCGCCAGGCTAAAAGGATCTCATGGGAGAAGTTTTCGTCTTCTGTCAATAGAGCAACTCCCATAAATGATATCTGGGTAAAGACTTGTCCGATATCTGGACTTGATTTACAACTCCTATCTCGTTTTTGGAAGATAAGTGGTTTCGTTTGGAATTGTGCCTTAGATATCCGAACTGCTAGCCGATCATTTTGTTATGGTCTCTAGTGCTGAAAACTATCCTCTCGCGATTCAGAGAAGACGTCGAAGCATGAGTGTTGGACTTGCATTCCAATAACTAACTAGGAAGATGACAATGGACCATTCTTCCTTGTTGAGTTCAAGGAAGTTCTAAATAAGACAGATGACTCTACTCCAGGCTAGATGGCACTAGTCCTCACTACCAAATGCTTAAAAATTTGTCAATGGGTTCCCAGCAATTTGTTTTGGGAGTTTTTCAGCAGTATCGTGGCAGAGTTGCTAGAAGTTTGGAAGGAAGCAATTATCCTTCCCATTTTAAAACCCAGTAAGGATCATTCAAATCCGTTGAGTTATCAGCAACAGATGTCTTTGTAAGCTGTTAGAGCAGATGGTTAACATACGATTAGTCTGGATGTTAGAAGCACCAGACAAAATTTGTTTGCTGTACAAGTGGCTAAAGTTGCTGTACTGCCTGAGGCTGCCGTTTTGACAGGAACTTTCTGTGGTTTTTTCAATTGCCGGAACAACAGTAACTTAAAAGAAATTGTTGCTAAGACCATACTGCAACACGTAATTTGCTGCCTTGCTGTCTTACACACTGGGACACACTGGAACTGGTTTCAGTGGGCCACCCCTTACAAATCCCTGCTGGACTGCTTCAACCTGGTCGATGTCTTTAAGTAAAGCCAGAAACCACTCAGGGCTGGCATACTTTTGAGAGCGGACTGACAAAGCCCATAAAGGCCCCAGCCTAGGTAAATGAGGTGAAACCTTTATTATTATACAAATCCGTATAGGTAGACTATAAATGGACCTTAAATGGACTACAAATGCTCACAAATGGACTCTATAAATTTCTACAAATGCTATTAAAACACAGTTTAACGATACATGATCATAAAAAATGAAATTCTGTATCATGCCTGTTTGCAATTAGGTTTTTCTTCGTAATATATCGAAATAAACCGAATTTATCTAATGTATAACTCCTGTATAATATTGTACACCACCAAATTGATTTCCTTAATGCAAAAAAAAAAAAAAGCATAAACTTTTGCTCCAAGCTCACATCTCTCTGGGTTTTAGGAGCAGAAATATGCCACTAAATATCAGTTTTATGCCTGTCATTTCGGGAAATGGCATCTAAAAAACTGCTGCAGAATAGGGTGATGTCTACTCAAGTTTTTCTGATCATCTTGTATGTGTATTAAGTGATAGTACTGGTTCGATTAGGTTTAGGCAGAACAAAACTATTTATGGGACTACATTATCAGGAACCTGTTTACAAAACACTGTTATCGAGCAAAAAATCAATAAATTTATCAAATAACAAAAAAAGGCAATCCTGAACCACAACCAAAAATTTTAACTTTATTGTTCTGAAGACTGTTAAATGTCAGTTTGTGCAAACTAGCCTACCAAATTGTAGATAAGTAGTTTGATTTTCTTTGTTAGGTTTTTACATTTTCTGTGAGGAATTTTGAAATCAATTTACTTGCAGTTCGCTGTAAGGGAACTTTCCATAGTATTAAGAACGCTCGCTAAAAAGAACTGTTTTTTGGAGCACTAGATTCTTCGTTGTAAAAGAGAGCCTACTGTATGTGTTAGTATGTATGACATTGTGTCCAGATTTACAGAAGCTTTCGTGCCAAGCAATCATTCTTACTAGAATGCAGTTAATTCATCAATAAAGCACTCGGAACCACAGTAGAACAACTAAACACAGAAGTTGTATCCAGAAAATGTATGTCAAGTTGTAAGATTTGTATTGTAAAAGTTGGAACAGCTACAATTTTTGCGTACCATAGAATGTTATTCCAAGAAGCGAAATCACGCTAAAATTAAAAATAAACAAATCCTACCGATTTGCGAATTTTCGACAGGCTGCATTGACTAAAGATGGAAAAAATATAGTCCTCCTTCTTCATCAGGCCACCACAAGAAGCTTATTAACAAGATTTACATTATTTTCATTTTCCGACATGCATCGATCGTTAGGAAATAGCAGACGGCTACAACGCAACTCTGGCTAGACGTAGCACGTGCCAGAATCGCGTCGTAGTCGTCTGCTATTTCCACAACGATCGCAGGGATGCTGCCGGTGTGAAAAAATGTGAAAAATGTGAAAATTTGCTAGGGGCAAAAAAAAATGTGAAAAATGTGAAAAATACAGGTGTCGGTGTGAAAAAACGCAAAATGTACAAGCAAAGTACAAACAATCAAATTATCCGCTCTAATTTTGGACCCAGAATTACGTAGCATGTCTGTGATTAGAACAGGAAAAAAAACTTGGTTTACAGGCGGGTCGCTTTGAATTCACGTTTGGTCGCTTTCTTAACATTGTGAGAGAATGTGGCCCGTTTGCCTAGCAACCGTTAAGCGCAGCGGTACTATCATGTGCACTGTGTGTGATTTTGATAGGAAGTTTTCTTTTTTAGGGTACAAAAATTTCGGATTAAATGGATGTATACAGTAATTCTTGTGTACGTATTAATAAGCTCTACACGTGCCTGTTGTAAACTTAACAATCAATGTTGCGTGACCGGCAGCTTTGCCTTAATTTCCCGTGGAGGATTCGTTTTACTAGTGAAACTGAAAGCAGTGTGCCGGAAAAGACTTCTCAGAAGGATGAAAAGGAGTTCCTTTATAGAGGGAGGGTTTTTTACAAAAAAAGCAGTTCTGCAACTTCTGAAGACACTTCCCATTAACTGTAAGCTCTTAAAGGATCTGCAAGTCCTGCACCCTCTTATTTCGTGGCACTGCTTCTATAAATTTGGCCACTTTCTTATAGCAACAGCCCATAATTCAAAATTTTATTAGAGAAGCTCTACAAAGTCAAATAAAAATAGGCTATGAAATTGTGAACTGTTGCTTCTAAGAAAGTAGCCTATTTTTTTCTGATAAATCTACCAAAGAGCTTCTTGTAAGTACTTTGAATTTTTTTATCTTGTCATAAGTATGTTTAATAAAATAGGGTACATGATCAGAATAATTACGTCCTGGCATCCTGAAATAGCCAAAAAAAAAAACTGAAATTACAATGGTTACTGGAAAAGAAAAATTTTTATTCAAGAATTGTGAAACTGGTGAGACATATGAAAATGTTGAAATAGTGATACAAAAATGAAAGGTAGGTAGGTGAAAAATGTGAGAAAATGAATAGCAGGTATACGAAAAATGTGAATAAATGAAAAGTAGGCATGCGAAAAATGTGAAAAAAATGAAAAGTCGGAATGTGAAAAAACGTGAAAAACCAAGGTACCCCCGGCAGCATCCCTGCGATCGATGCACGTCGGACAATGAAAATAATGTAAGTCTTGCTAATAAGCTTCTTGTCGTGGCCTGATGAAGACAGGAGGACTATATTTTTTCCATCTTTTTTCCAATGTAGCGCCCTGTCGAAAATTTGCTAATCGGTAGGTTTTATGTATTTTGAATTTGAGCGTGATTGCGTGTCTTGGAATTTTTGAACATTCAATGTATGAAGGTTAGTTTTTCCATGTCTTACTCTGATTACGTATACAGTACTGACATCCTAGTTCTATGAATGAGTAAAAGTCACTTGTGTCACTGTGGTTCTGAATGTGTTATACAGGAATCTGCCTCCTTAAATAGTTGTGAGTTGATTACACCATAACTGGCTTTCTCGTAAATGGCAAATGCTGCACGGGTGTTGTTTGTAAGGTCGTCCAGGGGCATCCTTTAACCCTTTGCCCACATCAGTTTGTGTTTGAAGAAACCTTTCCGGGCTACAATTCTCAGTAAAAAGTACACTTATTTCATGCTGTTAGTAAAATAGTTAGAAATCAGGCACTCAACCCTTTTAGTACATTTTTTGTGTGTTGTAGTAATGATACAATTGCACCTTTCTTGTGGCCCTATGTTAATATTGAAAGTAATTAATGCTAGTGATTTTGACGTGAATTTTGCCGTAATTAGTTTAAAAGCAACGCGCGAATTGAGCAAACATCGTATGATGGTCATGGTCTCCCAGGGAGCATTGTTAAAGGCCTTTTCATCTGATGTTTCCTGTCTTTAAAGGCTGTAAAATTAATCCAATGATACAAAATGAAAGCCAACTTAACAAAAAGCTTTTAAGATAATTGCAGCATGCATGTAGTATCTCAAACTGCAATTTTTCTTGTTAACAATTTTCACTGAATAGCGCCGGGTTTTGTACCGAATAAAGCAAAAGGAAAGAAATAACGTATCATATAAGCAGACATTGATGATGAAATGAGCCTGCTGATCCTCGAGTTTACAGTCTTTCAGCCAAGCTTTTGTAATTCTTAACTGTATTGCTGAAATTTTGAAACTGACAGCTGCGGTGTAATTAGATATCAGTACTGTTAATACAGGATACTGTTAATTGCCATGTGCTTACATAATTTGCTGTGTTTGCGTCTTTTACTGTGTCCAGTTTTCGTACAAAAGATGATGCAGATGCAAGGCAGTATGAAGAAATTGACTTTAAAAAGGCTGACGGACGTGGTGCAGGATTGGTCAAGGTGTTCAATGTTGCAGATCGGAATGGAGATATTGGTAGCACTTCCCCAGAGGCACCTGGTAAGTACACTAAAATTCGAGTTTGCAGATACGTTACACTTCTAGAGACTATGTCCAATCCAATTTACACTCATTTCCAAAAAGTCAGATATTTGATCACCGCAAACTTGGTCACCACAATATCTAGCGAATTTTCAACAGCTTTAGCTAGTTGATGGTATTTTGTGGTGATCAAGTTTGTGGTGATCAAATATTGTACAATGTAAATTCAATTACTGTATCTTGATAACACATAACAGTTAACCCTTTAAGGACGGGTGCGCCCGAATGCGCCCGCTGTATAATCATTGTTTACAGCTCTTCTACAAGTCGTATCGAAAACTTCCAGCCAATTATAGTAAAATTTAAACTGGGACATGAAAGCCAGACCATTAGGGATAAAAATGACGCATGTTTCATTCCCTTACCTCAACTGGGTGAGAAGCTGCGATTTTTTTTCTACAAGTCAGTTATAAGTTCTTAGCGCGCACTCAGTCCTTAAAGGGTTAATGGGTCGTAATCATATTCATCATCGAGCCAGTTGCTTGCTGAATACAACTTCTTAAAGCAGGGGATTATAAAAAAAAAAATGTTAGCCGCTCATTGTGTGATGGTTTCTTTAATTAAAAGTGAAAGAAAAAACATTTCCTTAAGAATGAAGTGTATAGAATTTTGAAGGGGGGGGGGGGGGTACAGATAAAAAGTTCAAAAAGTCGCCCGGTGAGCAGGCTTCATTTTTTAGTTCTGTTTGAAAATTAAGTAACTTATTATCTTTCGGATGCACTCGACATCATTTACGCTCCAGTCTCAAAACAACGAAAACTGTAAATTTGTCCACGAATTTTCGACAGCTTTGAAAATCCTCGCAGGAATTTCTTCGTAGGAATTTCTCCTGTTGTTTCCTTCAAGCATTAAGAAAAGTTCCGCAACTGGTTATATCACACTGCACTAAATGTAAGCGCAATCGAAAGACGCACGACCATCGTGGAAATATTTACAGTTTTCGCTATTTTGAAAGCGGAGCATAAATGGTGTTGAGTACGTCCAAAAGTGAATCCGTTGACTCTCATAGTAATCAAAGTCATTTTGCTATATTTCAAACCTAGTATCTTAAATTGTTTTCTTTCTGTTCAGGTTGCAGTAGTAAATTTCTAAATTATTTCAAACTGCAGCTTAACCTGATACTTGCTGGGCACCGAAAATGCCAGAAAGCTTGGTTCTGTTAGAAATTTCCGTAACTAAACTTTTGCAGGTCACTTTTTTTAATTCAGGTGAAAACAAAGTAACTGCAAGGGCCTATGACAACCGATTTTTTTTTTTTTTTTTTATGCCTAACTAGCCTAAAAGAAGGAGAAAAATACCAAATTATTTCCCCCTGTAGCCATGACAAGGGGCTGGGGAAGTCGATGTTTATAACGTGATGTAATAATCTTGCTCGTGGAGGAGGGCAAGTGGCACAAAAAGGTTCCAAAGTTGTGACACAATGTGACAAGGCAGATGGAATGGGGGTTAAAAAAAAAGGCAACATTAAATGTTGCCTTTTTTTTTAACCCCTACCCACCTCCAATTTTTGCGGGACATCATTTGCGGAAAACCCTACTCGGTTTCCGAGGAAACCATTGAAGCTCTTTTTTTTCGTAGAGTTTCCAATCTACGTACACATGGCTCTACGTTTCTTACTATCTGTAAAATACTAACCTTCAGTATGTGCTATTTTGTTTGATTTTGCTTTATTTGCCCAAATTTTAAACGCCTTTATCATTTAAAATGCAATGCTTCGCGTTTAGTGAGTCTTGGCGGCGGCGTTGCCTACATAAATCGATGTAGTGGCCGTTCTCTTCACTCTGTTTTGGGAACTCGTGATAATAAGACAGGAGCCCATTTTGCTAGCTTTGGATCGCAACAAATTCTTCAAATTTGTGTTCCAGCTTATATCCTGCAGTAGTAAATGTACTTGGGCACCCCTTCAACGCAGGAACACAAAATTGTGCGTGATATATAGTATTTTAGAAAGTTTATTGTCTTTCTTAACTAACCTGTTTGCATTAGGCCTAATGTGTTAGGCCAAATAATCTGAATGTGTCGGCCTTATACTTGTACAATCTCTTATATGCCATTTTGTTGTTGATTCCTTGGGGATCACAATTATTTCATTCACGGATGCCTTGCTGCCTCTTTTATGTTTGAAAATTTCATTTTGAAGTTTAATTCAACACTTCATACTCCACGTAGCGTATTGCATGCATGTTCACGAATGCTGGCGTTTCTCTCGTCGCCATTATTTTATTTCTTTTTTCTTTTTCAGGAAGTCGTAAAAATGAAGCACGTCTTAGTCAATATGAACAGGTTGAAGTAATAAACTAGTTTCATTTATTTGTATTGTTACTGTCATTGTCGGTGTTGGTAATTGTTAGCGAAGTGTTAATTTCAGGCTAGTGGTGATTGCTTTTAACATTTGTGATCTTTTATTAGTCAAACGAACAAAGCCATGACGAGTCCGGTGATGGGCCTTCAAATCAAAATGATGAGAAAAGGGTAGAAGAACTGTACGACATCCCAGTTGGCGCAACCACTGAAAATCTACCATCGGGTGTTCTTTATAGGGTAAGTGTATTTGAGGCTATATGAACTGCTAAATTGAGAAATGCCGGCATGAATGCCATCTTTAAATCTACAAAATTCACCCATATTTGTGATAAAGTCACCAAAAATGCTTAAGTCATAAGCAGCTTATAACAGGTAAATCACTAGAGCTGCAACCATTTCCCATTGTCTTTTGGACTAAACTGTCAGACTTCCTAAGCGAAATTGAACCCTCAACCTTTGCGACTAGGCCATGCTAGTATGACCGGCCGCATCAGTCATGTCAGGTCACTCAGGCAGTCAGACATTTACCGGTAAGTCCAGAAGGCAATGGAAATAGGTTTTTATCTGTAATATTGTTATTGCCTATAGTAGGGTTCGCTTACGCTCTTGAAAAAACCTTAAAAATGGCACAATTTTTTCCATACACTGAAAGTGCTTAAATTTGAATTTTTCCATTGAGTCTCCAGTATTTACTTTCAAACTTTAGTTATGGGAACTCGTTCGAAAGTTATTCACTATTTAATAATTGCAGAAATTGAGATTATTCTCCGACAATTATATTATTTTCGGGGTGGGGAAGGGAAACTTTATTAAACGTAGGTTTATGTTGAATAGTCAAAATGTTATTAGTACGTTAGCGATGGTATACACTTGCGTAAGGACGAACAATTTCATTGAATATTAGTTTTATTTAATGAAATTTTTCGATTTTACAGCGATGTACACCATAGTTTACGTACTACTAATAATAATGTTACAGTAACATTAATAAAGGTAATAATAAAAACTTTTTACTAGTTGTTCCCCGACATAACATACGCTTGTCTAGCTTATTCCCGCTGATTCAACTCGGCTCTAATAGTCAGCATTATTGAAGCAATAGTGTTTGTTTCTAATTGTTAGTGCGCATATCCGTTCTCATTGTTGGCCGCTCGCCCTTTTTCTTTGCTACTGTGGCAAGAATGAACCCGCTCGCCCTCTTGCTGAGTGTTCCAGAGTAATAGCCAGCATTATAGAAGCTTAGTTTGTTTAATCATGATCCCTCATCATCATTAAGTCTGCTCACAAGCGAAATATACAGTATATATGGATTTTCATCATTTTAAGCCCCACCTGAGGTTCTGAGTTACATTTCAGTTAAATCTACCTAAAACTAGGCTAAAACAAATTAGGTAACAACATTGGTGCCTTAATTAAACTGTGTATGAAGATTTACTGTAGACCTGTAAAAAACGAAGCGAAGCAAACAAACATTCTTGGGTATCGACATGTGCGGTCTAAAAAAAAAAAACTTCATTCAGGTCAATCCGTTTTCTTATCGTTATTGGAAAGTTGGTGTTTTTTTCAATATGACTGATTTTGGTGTTCCAGATATTGTTTTAATAAGGCCGCGAAAAAAAATTATCCGTTTCTCAAGCACGTGCGGGTCCTTGAGATAAGGGCAGGTCAGCGCTTATTATTTCTGAATTTCGTTTGTCACGTTGTTGAATCTGTTCGGTTCACTGATTACCGTAATACAAACCTAGTAGACGATCACCGGCCAGTGTCAAAGCATGGCTGTTCCCCATGGGCACCGTCATGTTTGACTGAAGGCTGTCTCTTGTACGGACGCATGACCGTCCAGATATGTTTTTTGTGTCATCCTGTTGGTTACCTTGTTCCTAATGTCTTCCATAAACCTTCTCTGTGTTGGCTAGTGTTCCCATGTTCATTAAATGCTTCTATGCAGTGGGCGCTTAGTTCTCACTGCAGTGAGTAGGGAATTTTATCGAGTTGCTCAATGAAGAAGAAAAAAAAAGTAATGGCACCATGTACTTTTCTTGTAAGGCTGACTGTGCTCGGTCCTGGTATGTACAATTGCAGGAGCAACATGAAAGGGAGTGCCCATGATAATATTACCGCAGGTTCCATCTCTCGTTTGTAGTTCCCAGCCCGTGCGGTCAAATTTGGAACGATCGATCGTAACTATTTTCTCGGATAACACGTATTAGAAATATGCTGTATAGGTTTTGACGTAATAGATAGATGGGGCAAAAATACAACTCTAGTCTGGTAACGATTAATCCAGGCATGCAGCACCTACGCTTGCAACAGCGTTCCACGAGCATGAAGCCGCAAAATAAATGGCTACTGCAAGCCAAAGCCAACTGAGGCAGAAATCGTGCGTTTCGCCTTCGACTCTATGCCCGTTCACTCACGTGCGTAAAAACTGATGCCTTTTAGTGCTGCTCTGATAAAATAAAGATTCTAGCGATGTTGCACCAACTGGCTTGTACCTGTGAAACGAAACTAACAGCTTCTCTCCCATATGACTTTGTTGCGAAAGGTGGAATATGAAGCTCTAGGTACAACATAGACACTGCCACCTCCTACGGACGTGTATACAGTATATATTTATTCGCCCCTGACGATTGTAAAACCACTGTAGTGATAATGCTATTAAAACGGTTTTATTTCTTCGTATCCATAAACTAACATTATAAATACTGTTTGTTGTTTTATTTTATCATTTGTTTGAATTCTTATCCACTGTGTAGGTCAAAGCAACTTACCGATATGTAGCAGAAGATGAAGATGAATTGGCATTTGAGGTTGGAGAAACCATTCAAGTTATTGAATTCGATGACCCTGAAGATCAGGTAAGACTACAATTTTTTTTCATTCTTAGCAAATTTTGGAATTTTGCTTGGTAAGAATGTAAATATCCATAACGGAAAGTGAAACTCTTCTTCGGGCCATCCGCGTACAGCTTCAGGCACTGGACGTTGAGCAGCTGGAACGATGTTTTAAAAAAACCTTTGGGACTTGTTTATCTATTGGTTCTCCAGAGGCCTTGCTTTGGATATTTAAGGTGTTTATTTTGTGTCTCTTTTTTTTTTTTATGTTTCAAAGACGTTGCTGCAATTCATACTGTGAAAAAATCGATCTGTTATAAAATAACACAACTAAGTTCGCTAAAATTCACAACACGGACTCACACTTAGTCCAGCAAATTTTCGATATCACCCAGGTATCTTTATCAGGCTTCGAGGATTTTTTGGCTTTCTGCATCAACTACATCGCTGTTTACTTCGTTGTTTACTATGTCGTCTGCTTTGCACACTTTTGCATTCGAATTCGGCCGCGACCGCAGCCTCCCGTATTTATTGGGCTGCATGCGCTGTGCACTCGTGAGTCCCCATTGAGAGAGTGAAAGAAAAGTTTTTAAGGAAAACTGGTTAAGGAAGAAAGTGTGTGCAGTCATGGATTGGGAAAGAAAGAAAGAAGGCAGAAGGGAGGAAGAAGTAGACAGAAGGGGCCTGAGAGTAGCTTTAGCATACGTAGAAGGAGTTGCGAGCAAAGTGTAGAAGATTTTAAAAGAACAGGGGTTTAGAACCTATTTTAAGAATGTTGAAGGACTCAAGAAAAGAATTACGGAAAAGAAGGAAGTTTACAAAGTGGGAGGAAAGCGTGAGACACTGAAATCGCAGGACGAAGAGAAAATGGGGGCCGTTCAGAATACGAAAGAAGCCAGTGTATAAGATTCTGTGCAGAGACTGCGATGCTGTTTATATTGGAGAGACCAGAAAAGGTGTACGAACCAGGGTGGCCCAACATATAGCTAACGTGTGGAATGAAAAGGATGACAACGGCATCGCAGTCCAATGCAAATCTTTGAAGCATGAGGTAGACTGGAAAGCCACAAGCACTCTTCTCAAGTCAAATTCAGCACGAGATTCCCACCTCCGTTGCCTTGAATGACTTGCTATTCAATAACATGAAAACAACGGGGGGCTTTTGATGAACATCCAAGGCCCAGCTTTTCCTAGAGTTACACACCTCGTAGGAAGAGAACTCAGAGCAGTTGAACCATCAATGGGGACTCACGAGTGCACAGCACATGCAGCCCAATGAATACGGGAGGCTGCAGTCGCGGCCGAATTCGAATGCAAAAGTGTGCAAAGCAGACAACATAGGAAACGACGATGTAGTTGATGTAGAAGATATCTGGGTGATATCGAAAATTTGTTGGACTAAGTGTGAGTCCGTGTTGTGAATTAGCGAACTTAGTAGTGTTTTTTTATAACGGATGTTTCAAAGACCATTAAAACAGCTGTGCTTTATTTACCAAGCAACCTATGTCCCCTTGTGTAACACCGATTAATCCTTTTGCTTGCTGAGATCCAGAAAATCTCTCACCTGGGGAATGTTGGTACGGTAGCCCTAATAACAGTCCCCGTTTCTTCTCCCATCGTTTAATCACTGAACAGCCAACTTATAACGAACAGCTAACAACTGGCCTTGTTCATAGTAAAAAGAAGACTTAATGCCAAAGATAATTTTGTTTGCAGTGATTGGTATATCGTTATATATCTGTAAGTGTATAATAATTTTTCTCAAGAGCTGTATGCAAACATGTGCGGTACAGAATAAAGCAGAACTTACAAATGAAATCTGAACAGTTAAAACAATAAGAACAGAACTTACACCTTGGACCTTTTTCCTTATCACATGGTGCATGTCATTGCTTGGTCATTAAATCAGTTCACTATCAAACTGTTACATGGACAGCCAAATACAAAACAACCTAGCCACTTGGGAATGAGTACAGCCTCATGTTACTTTGGTCTGGAACACTATTACTAATATAATTACGCTATGGCCAAATGTTTACCAATTTTACACATTAACTTGATAAAACGATAAGCGAATTTTTGGCTTGATTATCGTTTTATCAAGTTAATGTGTAAAATTGATAAAAATTTGGTCATAGCGTAATTTGGTCATAGCGTAATAGCCTCATGTCTTCCACTCTTTCTGTAAGCGAGTGATTTCATAGAATCACGATTACTCATTACGCCAATTACTTCCTGTTGGGTGCATTTGGGTCTTTTAAATGGTGGACATGCTCTGAAACATTTCATCTTGTTCCTTTTGCTGCTTTTATTTTACAGGAGGAAGGTTGGCTATTAGGCATCAAAGAAAATGATGACACAAAAGGTCTGTTTCCGGCCAACTTTACTCGGCCAATTTAGGGATTCTGGATCTGATCATAGCAGTTACCAGCTGTTTGAAGCGTGTGATCTACTCCTGCCATTTCGTCGTCCATTCTCTGCTAAACAAGACTCTTAAAATAATGCTGTAGGGTGCTGTACTTTTCATAGCCTTTCTGCGACTGGAGTTTGCGAGTTGTCCTTAAAAGAGTAGCTGTTGCCAATGCTTTTGTTAAAAGATTTTAATTATTATTTATTTGGAGGGACTGGGATAACATCAGTTGTGCACTTAACAAACTTGTCCACGATTCCATGATCAAACACGCACGTCCAAGTCTTGCCGAGAGAAGCAAGTACCGTAGATTACGTATGCAGTCCGTCTGCAGACTTCTTTGTGTGCCTGGGCCTCGGTTTCCTGTGGTTTGTCTCGTACATACACTCAAACATGCTATCCAAGTAATTTATATCAGTCCTGAAGATTAGTTTACGCAGATAAGTTTTAATCTAGTACCTGCTCAATAACCGTCTGTCCATCGAAACCCCGCTGATGGGAGGGTTTCGACTTGCCAAGGCTAATTGGGGCTTTTGTTTTTTGTCAGAATTAGCAACACTATATGTCGGAGAATCACTGTTAAAAGATCGCAGCCTATAAAGCGTGTATATATGTTAGTAGTTGTGAGATCTGAATTTTAACTAAGAGAAGCACTTACGGTTCCATCAGGGTATGTGTTGTAATGGACACTAATTTGTGAATGTCGATACTCAAAAACGGTTCTGGAATCTACTCACGAAAACATCTTGCATTGAATTGTAGAAAAATGCATTCACATGCCAACCTTGGTGGTGACGTCGTATCTCGTCATGTGCACACCAGTCGTAAAGTGAAAGCTCGATTGCAAACAGTGATAGACTAAAACTTCAAAACCAATTGTAATGGGAAATTGGACAGTCAATTTTCAGATGTTTATTTGATCAATTTTCACTATTTTCCTCGTCTTCCTTGAAAGTTGTGTTTGAAACAACACCTTTTGTAATGTAACCCGTTTCTTTGTATAGTGATGCATGTAAATTGCGCGCATGGTTAGTGTTAATAATTTGTACATTAAAATAGTTAGAATGCTTTTTAACTAGGTTTATGATTTAAAGTTTGCTGAACATATCAACCTGGTTTGTGTTGACTTTAAATCTTTATTAGACTATTGCTGAAAAGCAAGGTAGCGCAAAAGTACTTTATGTTTGTAGCTCATTTAAGTTTTTTTGTCTTAGGAGTAAGAAGCATCCAGGAATTTGGGTCACACCGCTTTTGTTAAGAAATCAAAGAAAAGCTCGACTATAATCTCATTTTAGGGGTCTGTGTTTTCTAGCAATTAACTATAAATAATATTAATTCTTAGAAGTAACTAATCAAAATATGTGATTGTTGTTGGGCCAAAAAAACAAACATTCTTGGGTCTCGACATGTGCGGTCTAAAAAAACTTCATTCAGGTCAATCCATTTTCTTATCGTTATTGGAAAGTTCGTGTTTTTTTTTCAATATGACTGATTTTGGTGTTCCAGATATTGTTTTAATCATTTTTTTCGTGAACTTTTGAGCCTGACTATTTTCAAATCGATATAGGAAATCGTTCCCAAGTTACAGCCCTGGTCAAAACCGCGAATCAAAAATCACTCCCAAAAGCTGCCCATGAGGCTTGTCAAGATGCTCAACATGTAGGCTCTTGATTATAAAGCAGTTGCTAAGAGATTTTTATATTAGTTACTTATTAAAAATTGACATTATAGAAAAAATATTGAAATAAAAGTTGTGGTGACCTTGCCACTTATGGAAGAGGTACTCGAGAATCCAACTTTTGTGGCCTTAACTATTTTTATAAAATTTTATTCCAATAATTCAATAACCTACCACTTTGTTTTCAGAAATCAGTCTACCTTTGCTGTTCAGATAAACGGCTTCTCTTCATTTTCTGAATCCTAGTGAAGAAGTTGGTGTGTCTTTGTATTAAAGTAGTCGAGCTTTTCTTCAATGCTATTAACAAGTTGGGTGTTGTGATTTCTTTCCTAAATAAACGTAGCTTTGTCTGTGCCAAAGGGTACAGCAGTAGGGGATAATGATAACAGTGCCTTTTAATTAATAAATCCTTAATTTAAGGGGAGAAGTTGGTGACAGCACTGCTGTAATTCTCTCCAATTTTCCCCTGATACTGGAAATGCTTTAAACAAAACAGTTCTGGTACATGAATATACTGGTCTGCTTTTATTTCACCCTTGTACGGCACGTGTGCAGGTTGAATGTGCTAATGTATCGAACTGCTATTGAGGTAGAGTTCGGTAGTAAAACATGCAAAAGCTGTAACCACACAAAGGCTATTGCTCAATTTTTGTTGTATAGGTTGATTTGCGTTAAGGAATGAACCCTATCTATCATATATTGCAACTTCTAGAGGAAGTTTATGTACATTGACAATAAGAACTAATGTAACTTAATCATAATTTTGTGATTTTACCACATAAGAGAATGTAGTCTATTGTGAGTGGGTACGTGTTTAGTTAGCGATTGAAAGTTCGTATTTCATCTTAATGACCTAATTTGGTGTATAGAGATGTTACATTGATTATTATTTGTAATTTTCATATTGCAGTCATGCAGATATTTTAAAAGCTCTTTCATTTGCCATTTTTTATGTCTGAAACATCGGGTAACTTAATGCCTTAAAGGGGGATTAACACAATCCCGGTGATTGTGCTTTCATTTAGCAATTAATAGCAAGGATTGTGTAGCTCTTGCACGTAAACTTGCTCCAAAAATACCTTTTTCAAGATAATTTTTTGTTATTCATCGGATAACTTAAAAATGAGGCACCGATCCATTGTTGGTAGTTTCAGTATTAAAGGTATCCGATAAACTACTAACAATGGATCGGTGCCTCGTTTTTTTTTCGTGTCGGAATTTTTTTAGTCTGTTAGGAATAGACCTTTCGCTTGTCTATGTCGAATGGATCTGATTTGTCATTTCACTGAATGATCATCTAATACTTAAAACTAAAATTTGGGGGGGTAAGCCATAAACATCCATCACAAACATTGAGTTCAGAAGCTTTCCTTCCTTTCTGTAGGTTTTATCACCAAATTCTTGGGTCTGCTACTACTGCACATTGATTGAGTGTCGGAAGCTATTATTTTTCGACCACGAAGCCCCCCCCCCCCCCTAAAAAAAATGTTTTTACTTTTTAATTTCCTTCTCTAAATTTCCAACTCTGGTGTTTTGCAATACAACAGTTGTGTCTTAAGATTCCAAAAACATCACATTAAGTTGTAAAGGGCTAAATCCAAGTCATTGCATACGAAGCATTTTTGTTTCTGATACGAATCAGCGGTTTCATTGGATGTTTTTGTTTTTAGCTTACCTGTACTACAGTACTTTCATCAACAAGTTCTTGGCGCTGCAGTTGTCGTATATTGATGTGTTTATACAAAACTTCAAAGTTGTGCTTTGTTTGGACGTGCAGTAGTCGGGAGTATAAGTTGCTCTACTGAATTTTAAACTTTAGAAGCACTTATTACGGTAAATGATATATACATTTTTTTTCGGTAAATCTTAAGTAAAGGCTTTAAAAATGGGAAAACCGAATTGTGTGAAAAGCTGATACACTTCGGCATAACTAATAGCTGGCAAGAAAAATGGCTTTGTCCGTGTTTAGTTCTTGTATAATGAACCGAGTGCCTCGATGGCCAAACTGGCTACCCTTATGAGTTTGTGATTGTAGTTGTATTTGATCGTCGTGACTCCTATATTTAATTTTCAATTTGAGTGTTGTTGGTGTGCGAAGAAGTTATTTAAGTAATGAATGAATGAATTCAAGTTCTCATCGGAATGTTGCACATTTTGTTTTTAAGAGGGGTAGGAATCTCAGCGTTTGGTTTTAGATTTAAGTTTACCGCCGTC
The DNA here is from genome assembly GCA_023313725.1 of Lithobius niger. NCBI lineage: Eukaryota > Metazoa > Arthropoda > Chilopoda > Lithobiomorpha > Lithobiidae > Lithobius > Lithobius niger. Next base: position 22,939 of record JAHWFP010190084.1, on the reverse strand, counting down.
ACGTGTCATACTTTTTCTGTAGAGCCGTAGTGCTCGTGTCATGATCAGTAAATTATTTTGTTACACAGTTTTACTAAACATTGTTCTTTTTCTGAGCTTTGTTTGACTCGCATAAATGTGTGATCATGTGTGCTATGGCTTAATCAACGGTGCAACGTGAGAGCGTCAAATAGTATAACTACTTGCTTGCGGTGCAAATTTCGTTCAAAACTGTCTTCAAATTCTGCCAGAATAGAAAACAACGTTGCCGCTGTTTCAGCTGTTGTCTTGATCCATCGAGTCTGCAATTGTCTAAAAACAAATGTGCTACTATTTTGCATAATGTAATTTTACAAATAATCAGTCGAGTTATAAATTCTTGTGGAAATACATTGTTGTGGAATAAAAGATTATATTGTGTATTTTTCTTTGTCATTGTTATTTCGTAGTTTTTATTTATGCGCAAGGTGCGTGTATGCTGAGAATTTTTTGTTGTTCACTCTCACATGTTGCACAGAAGGTGAAACTTACAATTTGTAAGTACAAAGTACAGTCAACACCGCTTACAAAGAACCTCAAGGAGAGTGAAAAGGGTTCTTTATAACCGAAAATTCTTTATATCCGGAAGAGAGATCACTAAATCTGTTATAATGGTTGTTGTAATTGTTTTTTAAAAGCAATAATTCCTTAAAGCCGAGTTCCTGATAAACGGTGTCTATTGTATTTTGCTAATTACTGGATATCCGTTTTAGCTCCTAACTCAGGATACTGCAATACGTAGGTGTTCAGGATGAAACGTTCAGAACACCCTCCTCTAATGATCTCCATTAGAGTATTGGAGTATATGTAGTGTCAGTTTGCTGACGCGCAAAGTGAGGTAGCTCGCCGCACACCCTACTTGACATTGCCTCAAAAACACCAGTCTGAGGCTACACTTAATCCATTGTATGATCAAAAATATTCTTCCTGGCAACGTTGCGGAGTTCACTCCTGACTAAGCATCTACGATTGCCAACTCAAACAGGCACGCTGTTTCTACTGCAATCTTCAACTTTGCTTCCAGCTATCCATAAAGAATGCTCTTAAAACTTTGTATACATGCTCGTAAGGCGACAGATCCATCATAAGCTTAATGTAAATGATGATAAAAATTTTCACTTAACGTGTTGAACAGGTTTACATGTTCCTGGAAAGCTCTTACCAGAGATGGAAAAAAAGATGGCACAATTTATGCCCCTAGAACCTTAAACAACACCTAGCTAAGCACCCAGGGGTTGCAAAAAATTGTTTTCAGTTTGCTCAAATACTCTTACCTGTAATATTAGCTTGATTTTGTTTCCAAAATGCTCACATATCCAAAACAAAACTTATACAATGCAGGCCTCCACCTTTATTATTAGTACAACAATACCATTCTTCACTTTTCGTTTGGACACACTATGATTAAGGTGGAGCTAATTCGATCTGGCATCAAATGTTTTATTTACATGTATATCTAGTAGGGGTGTGCAAAACTCGAAATTACAAGTTGAGTTCATGTTTGACTCTGTTGCGTAAACTCTACTGGATCTGAAACCTACAAACTCAATTTCGAGCTTCGTTGAGTTTTAACAAAAAAAAAATAATTATATTGTTTGATATGCTGCAACAAAAGTTATCTTTACTTAAATTCTACAGAATTAATGCTTTAAAATATGGAATACAGTATAACCTCGTTAATAAGAACTCGGATAACAAGAATGCCCGCTTTATAAGAACTTTTTTCAAGATTTTGGTTGGTCAGCTACTCAGTCAGCACTAAATATATACGGCTATAACGAACTCTGTTAATACAAAAGTATGGATAAGACAAACAAATATTTACAATTCTAGTTTATTTTAAGAATTTGCTGTTCATAACGGTTTCTTTTTCCTCCCCCTTGAATTTCGTTTCGTTTCACGCAAAACATCAATCGCTAGTTGACTCCATCTTGGGACGTGGTAAGAGTTAGGTCCGTTTGCGCAAACGCGAAGGTCAAGGACGAATATAAAGAAAATACCGTATACCAGCAGGCTACATTTTTTTTAAGTTGCAGTCCAATTTCTCGCGTCCGTTTAATAAGAACTACGGTTAATAAGAAGATTTTTAGCAGTCACCTTAAAGTTCGTATTAAAGAGGTTTTACTGTATGTCGTGTAGTTAATACAGTATAACCTCGTTTGAACAAACTCTTACTAGAACGAACCTTTCTTTTCTTATTGTGGAAGTCCGTATAGCTGTAGTTTTTTTTAGAAAGAACAAAAACGAACACCCGTTTTTTTTTAGAACGAACCCAAAAACGTTTACAACGTACCAATTGTGCTGAGGAACCTAAAATGTAAATAACGGATGTTAACTTTAAAGATTTAATGCTGGAAAACGTTTTGTGGCCACAATTTCCTTTGTTTACATGCTTTTGTGCTTGCAGCAGCATCGATCTTGAATTTTCTGTTTGTTTCAGCTGCTTATGGAGAGCATTCAAAAACCTAATCTGGGTGATCTGGTTCACCAAAACCAAACCGGAAGTAGTCCCCCCACAAACAAGATGGAGGATGTAGATAGTAACGAACGGCGAACAACTGCTACGATGTGTTTAAAGATTACAGAAAGAAGTTTCATCCAAATTTTTAATTAAGGGTACATTTATTTACATTAGTATGGTAGTAAACTTGAAAATCTTAAGATAAAAAAAATAAAGGAAATTCCTACAGAAAGGGTAGACATTTGTGATCACTTCCTAAAAGAGGCTTATTCATATTTTCAATCTAGTGTTGAATTTTTTGTTAGTAAAAACATTTTCTTCCATTTATTTACGTTAGTAAATGTTGTGGTCACTAGCTGTTTGTTGTAACGCGGCTCCAATGCAGTTATAAAATAATTGTGTGTGGTGTTTTTGATACAGGAAAAATTGATTTAAGTGGTTAAGCATTGGGTAATTATAAGAACCTTTAACATCATCTTCGAAACCCAAACTCGACTTGATCTTGACTCGACGTAAAACAATTGCGTTAGCATAGCCCGAATAGGCATAAGTATGCCAGAGTCAGGGAAAACCTCCCCCAACTGCCTTATTCCCGGTGATGGGCACACCTAGTTTCTGCTCCTACCACTTTCTACCTTACCCTACTCATCCACTAGTCTGTTGAGCGACAAGGTTAAGGTAGAAAGTGGTAGGAGCGGGCATATTGTCGATGACACGAGATTGGGCAGCCGCACCTTGCTACCCTAGAATAGATCAGTGATTTTGGGGGAAGGATGAGTTGGTGCATGCTAACGGTAGTGTCACTGATAAAAGTGTGTTTTGAAGGAGCGACTGGTTCAGACACCCCGGTTGACATGTCGCTCAAAGTTCTTTTGACACCGGGAAAGTCGTTGCTGACTGCACAGATGTTGAAGCGGTTATGACCTACCGAATCGAAGCCTCTCAGCCTCCAAAAGAAGGATGTACCGAAAACCGTCGCCCAAACTGATGGTCAGCGATGCGTGAAAAACTATTAGAGTAGGTCCTACAAAAGGGACAGGAAGAAAGATTCTAATGCGTTGTTGACAGTCAAATATAAGTATAAACATGTAAGATGATATCTAACTAATAAAGACAAAACGGTTTGCCGGGAAATGGGAAGAGTGTCCCTTGGATCAGTCGTCATATCGTGTTGTTCGGCCAACCCATACCTTTGGTGCGGTGTCTCATCACGTCGTGGACATTTGTAACGAGTCGCCCTTTGTCAATTATCGCCATTGTTCGGTGTGGTGTCTTCATGTTATAGACGTTGGTAATAATTTCGCACTGCTTGGCAGTAGTTTCTCTACCGTTAAGTTATGTCATTATGTCGCGGACGTGTTTAATGAGTTGCCTACTGCTTCTTGAGAGTCCCCTTCTGTGTCGTCATGTTGCTGCTACACCTGTGCCATTTTCGGGAGTGATCGTATGTCGCCATAACACACCAAGTGGTTTACGCTGTCAATGAGAATCATTTGATCAACCAAATACCCACATTGGTCGGTGGTTGTCAACCTTAGTCGTTTTGACAGCCACCATGAGGGTGTAAGCGATCTACCGCTACTTATAGCGCATCTAGCTTTCAGCCGCTTTACCAGATCAATCCACGAACCCGAAAAAGATTGGGACCCTAAGGAAATTCGTGCATCCAAGGAAGAAATCGTGGATATGGTTTACCATGATTTACCAACAAGTTTCTGCTAACAGCAGCCTGTTCTTGAAGTGAATAATTATGAGCTACCGTGAAGGATTAACACTACGTTGGATTGTGTAAAACCGATTCCGTCAATGTTGCCTCAATCCCAAATGCTATACCAGGCCTTATTAGACCTGGGAGGAAAATTTGAGAGTGGGTTGTCAGCCCATTTCTGTTTTAGGGCCACTCTCTCTGCATAGTGCTAGTAAGGGATGATTTTCTTCACCCATCATGGGGGAAATGATCCACAGACGCGGACATTTTAATACTTACTAGGTGCTTTGTGAGGAGGTTACCATGGAGCTGGACTCCTGACTGGTGACCTTGTCTCAAATGAAAACCCCGTTAAACCATCTGAACGGTTGCTAAGAATCAGCTTGCGGGGAAACTCGCACTGATCTTGCTTGCTCGGCTTCCACAGCGGCGTTGAAGACGATCTCAAGACTCTCCGAGGGAAAGGTTGCATAGGTTGATATAGGAGGATGCCCTTTGTGGGCCCCTCAGGTTCATTGAACACCGCAAACCCATGTGAAGTGCAAGAAGACGCAGTAGATGAGGAAAGGACTACAGGTCCTCACCGCATGAAGGACCCTTTTTGAACAAGAAGCAAGTGACTTGGCAGCAGTTGTAAGTCGTGACACTGGTGGTGTGGAGCCTGCACCCTTTCTCCAACCGATGTTGGGGAAGGCTGAGATACCATACAGATGCATGGAGGGAGGAGGATTCAGAGTATGCTTTCGTATTATCTGTGACAAGTCGGGGCTATCTTTCCCCATTTGTTTTCTTCTCAGACCATTCATAAAACGTCCTAGCATGATTCTGAACCAGATGCGGATCCGCTACTGGCCAAGGAAGTGGGGCTGTTGCTAGGTTAGAGAAAAATGCTGTTCCTGTATCACCAGCAAACAGGCATCTACAGCCCAGCTCAGGTGATTCTGAAGAACAACAGAGGCTCTTGCCAATGTTCAGTATAAGGAAATTGAAATTACCGTAATCTAGCAAACAAACACATATAATTAAGAGGAAAGTAAAAATGGTATTTTATACCCAAAATTAATTTTTTACTAGGTAGAAAAGGTTTTTATTCGGTTTGGTAACATGACAGTGCATTTGCAGTAGAGCATTATTGGTTGTCATCAATTACCTTAACTCTGCAAAATTCGTATAAATGTAGTTAAAAATTCTGCAAAATTCGTATAAATGTAGTTAAAAATTCTAAAGCATCGAAAGTCAAATACTTTAAAGAAAGTTCTTTAAAGATATTCCAAGCACAAAAAAAACCTGTTCCGTCCCAATAGGCTAGAATTATATTTGCAAAGTTGGATTTACAAAATTGGCTTACTGTCATTAAGCAAGTCGAGTGTTAGTGGGGTATGCGTTTCCAGCTCTGCTTTAGGTTGAATTTTTGTTTTGTTTGGTAACATGGTAGCGTATTTGCAGCAGAGAGCATTATTGGTTGCCCTTAAATGTGTGAAATTCGTATAAAGATAATTAAAAAATTCTTATAGCATGAAAATTCAAATGCGAAAAGTTTTCAAGACAATTGTGTTCTTAAAGTTCTTTAAAGATATTTGAAGCACACAAAAAAAAAAAAAACCAGCTACAACCTTTCGTATACACTTTCTGTCCGAACAGGCTAGAACTATATCTACAAAATTAGATTTACAAAATTATAGCTTACTAAGGCACTAAGCTAACCACCGGTTTAGGGTCTAATACTTACCAGCCTCTTACTGACAACATTTTACGCCTATACTCACTGTCAAAACTTGTCTGTGTTACTTCTATACCACGCGCAATGGCTGTTTGCTGTGACGTGCACATCACGTGATTGGGCCAGTCCAATCAGATGGCCAAACAGCCGTTGTTCTCGTTCGTCATTGGCTAACTCATGGTGACGTCACAGCAAACAGCCATTGCGCATGGTATAGGTTTTGACATTTAGACCCTTACTCTTAACATTTAACGTTCCATTTTTGTGTATTAATAAATACAATGTAGTACTCACGTTGACAGGGATGACCTTTTTTCAAGATTCTCCACGGCTACGAAAGTCTCTCTTCTAACACCTTCACCCTTGCCCACTCTAATATTACTCGTGGCATGGGTAGATAGGAACCCATGCTCGTGGTCACAGCCTCTGCTGCCCGAATCTCTCAAAACTAACACAAGGAAGGGCGTTTTTTCACAGAGTTGTCAGTCTGTGGAATGGATTGCCGCAACACATTGTTAGTGCCTCCAGTATTAATAACTGAAAGCCTTCTTTTGACAACATGTTTCCTTTTTAAAATTTGCTTTGGCACTTGAGGCTAATCTCTTTGCCGTCAGCCCCTTTAATCAATTTAATGACTTGACTTGAACAAAACAATTAGACGCCATTAAAAGCCAATCTGAACGTGATGGGCAAAGCCCTAGTGTACCTTTAGATAAAACAAGTGACTGTAATCGGTACCCTGTTTGGCACAGTTTTTGGGTGACAAGTAAAAAAAATAGCCCCAAACCTGTTGGCCCCAGTGGCGATCGCCGCATAGGTGCCCGAGCCAGTCCTCTCCTGTTTATAAGAGTAAGGGTCTAAATGTCAAAACCAGGAAGGAACAGTAAGGGTATAGTTGCAAAATGTCAGTAAGAGGCTGGTAAGCACTGATTAAGTTAATGACTTACGGCCGGTTGTAGAAACAACTGCTAAGCATGAACTCGTGCTTTTTACGTGCAGTTGGAACATTTCAGTAAAGTCGTACTTTAGGTTAAAGTCAGACGTAACATGACAACTTTATAACCGGTATTATAAAGTAAGCTCAAAGGCAAGCTTTAACGTAAAGTTACACGTGGGTGTTCTTCGCAACTGCTTCGGGAGGCCTCGTAAGTCCGGGAACGACTTTACCACCTTTGCTGCTTAAATGATAAAGTTCCAGATAAAGTTGAAGTCAGGCTTAAATCTTAAGCAATTGTGGTCGTTCTTACCGGGTGGTAGTAAGGTCATATAGTTCTAACCTATTCGGACTGAATCTTCGTATGAACGGTTGTATCAGGCATTTTTGTGTGTGTGTGTGTGGTTCGAATATCTTTAAAGAAGAACACAATTGTGAAGTTTCGCATTTGACTTTTCATGGTTTAGAATTTTTAATTATCTTTATACGAATTTCGTACATTTAAGGGTAATTGATGATAACCAATGCTCTCTTTGCGAATACGCTACCATGTTACCAAACTGGAAAAAAATTTTTTACTAAAGCAAAGCAGAAAACGTACACCCCACTAACATCGGACTTGCTTAATGACTTTGTAAGCCGATTTTGTAAATCTAACTTTGCAAACATAATTCTAGCCCATTCGAACAGAACTAAAGAACTTTGTTTAAAGCATTTGACTTTTGATACTTTAGAATTCTTAACTATCTTTATACGAATTTCGCAGATTTAAAAGTAATTGATGACAACCAATAATGCTGTCTACTGCGAATACGCTGTCATGTTACCAACGGCCACCCCCCCCCACAAAAAAAAAACACTTTTCAACCTAAAGCCAGACAGTAAACTTGTACACCTCATTACCATTGGATCATCACATGGGTCTTATTCATAAAAATGTAGTTACCACTTTCCTATTCCTAAAGACTAAAGCTGGCCACCGGGTAGTAAGTCTAATTCATAACAGCTTCTTACTGACAAAATTTCACACCTACCTCCTTACTATCAAAGCTTGTCCCGTGTTCCTTCGAGATTTTGACGTTTAGACCCTTTTACTCTTAACATTTAACGTTCCGTTTTTTGTTTATTAATACGTGTTACTTTGAGAATTTCAGCTAAACTGTTAAACAGTGCAGTTGACGGTACTGCCTCCAGCGAAAAGAACACAATTCAACCTGCCAATAGACGCTATGGTGTAGGGTTCGATCTACACTAAACGTGAGGCGTCTTTACTGTTTGGAAGATAGGAACTGCTCCTGCACAAAATGCTATCTCAGTTTAGTACCACTCAATATTCATTAACATTTTACTAGTAGATTTGTGAGCTAAGGGTGGCCCGCACACCAAAATTGACAAAACGTCGTTGCAAGACGAAACGTCGCGAGACATGGCATCTGGTGGAGAGACCCCCTACAGACGAAACCAGAAGGAGCTTCACTTTGTCGTCGTGAGACGCCTAAAGACGTCTCAGGCGACAACGTCGCGTCCGGTGTGTGGTGCTCAGCTTATTCCTATAGTTTTGGAGACGTCTGTAGCATGCTGAGACAGGTTACGACAAAATGTCCTGTCGTGCGACGTTTTGTCGATTTTGGTGTGCGGCCAACGTAACCGAACAGTATTTAGGATTCTAACAGGAATGTTTCGTACACCAACACAACTACACACAAGGGAGCGTTCACAAATTACGTAACACCTGGAGGGGGAAAGGGGTTGAGCAAATGTTACCATCTCTTATAATGGAGGATGACGGAAGTATTATGTAACACATTAATTTAAGCACAATTATTTTTGGCTAAAGTTTTTTACACGACATGCACTTTTTTTTTAAACCACCGGTCATTACGAACCTAGGCGCTAATTATACAGCTTATAAAAACGAATTTAAAAAAAAAATATAGAATTGGTTGGGGAGGGGGGGGGGGAAAGAGGTAAGAAAATGTAACGTATTTTCAGGTAAAAAAGTGGCACGTAATTTGTGAACGCTCCCTAATTGTTCGTTGGGAGAACTTGGCTACAGAATGAGAATTAATTTTTTTAATCAGCAGTATAGTATTGTTTCAGTTGGTACGTGATTGTTTTTTTTTTCTGAATAACTACTTCAGTTAAACTAAAATAACCTTGAAAAGGTGTACATGCCCACCTAGGAAGTTGTGATTTGATCCTATTTTCATGATTGTAGGTGGTGCAGTTTGATCTGTAGAGAAGACAGACGAAAGGTTGATCCCCAGAACAAGAACAAGAAGTTGTACACTCTGGATCTCGGATTTGGCTGGGGCGAATTTCACAATTTTTGGACTGTAGATAGGCCTTCACTCCAAATTTCGTTTAAAAATGTTCACCTTTGACGTAGTTATGAGCTTTCAAAGTTGAGAGTTTAACACAGTGATAATTTTCGTAACGTAGCGTATATTGGCTTTTTAAATGGCGTGTCAGTGGGGTTCACGAGACTTCTCTGGCTCTTCGGTGTTTATGCAAAGCTACAGTAAGGTGCCGATCAGTTTACGTAACGACTCACCTTTCCATCT
>JAHWFP010190083.1:11088-45676 GCA_023313725.1 Lithobius niger | reverse complement strand
AAAAAAACGTTACTGGATGTACTTTGAAACTCTTCGTTAACATTTGTAAAAAGTTTGAAACTCATTTTTGACTGAAATGCTTCAGTTTTCATCAGGCATCCTAGGTAATTGGCTTTTCTACATCTCCCCTACTGGTTTTTTGAACACGGCAACCATCTTGAAAAACGTTGTGGCCTCCGGTATTTTCAACGCTGTTGGATTCCTGCTTTTCTCGTTTGCTCGTTTCCAACCACTTGCGCTGGAACAGGGAATCAAGTTCTTTTCCCACTAGGTGCACAATATGCGGGTTTGTTTGGCCCCTGCGTGTTCATTAGTGGGACATTCTTAGGTGCCTACAATCAATCGCCATACAACACCATTGAAGACATTCTGTCCCGCTAATGAACACCCAGGGGCCATCAAACCCGCATATTGTGCACCTAGTGGGAAAAGAACTTGATTCCCTGCTCCAGAGCAAGTGGTTGGAAACGAGCGAACGAGAAAAGCAGGAGTGCAGCAGCGTTGAAAATACCGGAGGCCACAACGTTTTTTAAGATGGGTGCCGTGTTAAAAAAAAACAGTAAGGAAGATGAAGAAAGCCAATTACCTAGGATGCCTGATGAAGCCTGAAGTATTTCAGTCGAAAATTAGCAAGGTATTGTTAATATCAGCATTTTGATAGTGAGCAAAAATGAGTTTCGAACTTTTTACGAAAGCGCTACAGTGATATAAGACTAAAAAAGCCTAGCAGTGCACAACAAACATAAGAAAAGCTCGACGTTTCCAGGTTACTTTCACCTCGTCATCCGATGCACTAAATCCCCAAAAGTTTCATCAACATGTCAAATACAGTTCACGACAGCATCAGCATAGGGTTGTAATGTTTTTTTTTAAGTTGGAAATTAAACAATTAAAAAAGATTTAAAAGAACCTAAGCTTAACCTGGACAAAACAGGTAAGCATTAGGAGACCAATTGACCTCACCCCTGCAAATGCAGAGGAGAAATGGTGGCTGGTGCTTCAGTTTAAATACTATTTTGGTGGAAGGTGCGTGTGGGGGGGGGGAGGGCGGCAATTGTTTGAAGCAAATCTAGAGATTCTAAGCATGTGTAGAAGTGGGACGTATTTCTTGATATTTTTATTTTCAGGCATAATATGATTATACATGGGAGGTAGGTGAGAAAGGATGACAAGAGTTTCCAAGCTAATCCGTGAACGAAGTTTGTTAGTAAAAAGAATGGCTGTTTCCTCCAGGTTTGGTGTGTGCCTTGTATTTAACCGGTCTGTAGAGGTTTCCAATGCAATGCTGTACTAACGAATTTGTTTTATTTCTTAATTTAAATCCAATTTTAAATATCCGTTCGTAAATCGTGCGTCCAGAGGACGCATCTTGAGGTTTTTAAGAAGGGCGTATTATGCTTACAGTTGGCACAAGAGTCCGATGAAGTGAAATTCCTGTTTTGTTTGGTGCCGTTAGCCTTTTTTTTTCAGTCCGTATTATGCCACGAACACAAAATGCCTTTAACTTCAAATTCGGTATGGACCACACAACTTTCACAAGGGTTTGTTACAAAGTGACATGGTCTGTACTTACAAGTTACGACACGCGAGATGTCCATCACCAGAAGTCTTTTGGGAAAGCACACTTCGGTGTCAGTAGATGAGAGAGCATTTTCTAAGGAATGGGTAGCCATTTTTAGAAGAGCAGAACACCTGAGCATCCTGGTAGGGTGCTGACACAATTGTGAGGGATAGTTGGCAGTGCCTGCTAGATGATGAGCAGGACGCCACTCGGTCATGAACTATTGAAGGTCATTTAAGTGATGTGAATTTAGAATTTTGAGCATTCCGCATACATTCGATATATATACAATAACAAAAGCCTATGTTAGCCTATAACAAAAGGGAAGGAGTTTTGGATGGAATTTTTTAGCCGTCATAAGCCTGAACATAATGCTGCAAACCATTCGTCTACTAGTAGAGCTAAATTCAAGTTGCCAACTGTTGATTTTCATCTGCGAAATCTTGAAAAGATTTTCCAAGATGTCACTTTATCGCCTCTGTTATCGCCGGTTACCGCGGTGTTTCACGTTTTTAGTGTCTGTCAAATGGCGAATGGCAGCTGACATTGGAGAGGGTTGGACACGTAGGGGCAAGTGCTGCCCAACAAACGTAACCTTGGTGTAACCCTTCTACACACTACATTTCTACGCAGTGACGAAGCTTTATCTCGCCCAGCCTTAGCAACGATGTCAGAACTTACGAGCGATGAGACGACGTGGGAAGCATCGACAGGCGATGTGGTGTGGTGGTGCGAGACAAATTATTCTGACAAACCAGACCAGGAGAGGACATATGATATGAGGAGACCTTTCAAGAGTCAGTGCAACATCCGGTTCCAAATCAGCAACGGAGTCCATCACGCGATCTGCGAGAGGCACACTGCTCCTGGCAGGAGGTCAGAAACGATTGATCCGGGACATGAAATCAAAGCCGTCTCTCCTGCCATTTACTCTTTTGGCTGGAGCTAAAGTGCGATAATATTCGTCTAACTGTAACCAAACCATCTCGGAAATTGACGATTTTAAGGACTGATTTTCCAACGTAAACGGACCTTCCCAATGGAGTGGTAATAAAATGAGTAATGCTTTCGAGTAAGCCGGGGAAGGCGTTGTAACAATCCCGAAGGCAGACAGGGGTGCGACTATGTCGCAGATAATCTGGCACAGACACAGACAAAAGTGCCGTTTTGACCAAATTTCTGCCGTTTTGTCAAATTTTGACCGATTGAGACAGTCCAATACACCATTTTAACCGTCGCGACGAGGCCTTTCCGTTGGTGGAAGAACCAGATCAATGGAATAAAGCAGTGAAAAGTTATTCAGCAAAAACCAAAAAATATGTGGTAACCATACGGAAAAAAAACTAGATTAGCTGCAGATAATTTTTTTGATGTCGCAAACAGTGGCAGAAAAATCTGCTTCTGGGGTAACAATGGGACTAGAAGCGGACGTTGTTGACTCAACAGCACCAGCTTAAAGATTAGGGGTCTTAGCCAATAAAAGTGAATTTGGGATCACAGCCAAATTCTTTTGATGTTAACCTACTATCTAATGAGCTCGACAATGAATCGACAATCAGAACTGGCATGTCTGAAGTCATTTCTGAAAAGATTTCAAATTTACGAACCTCATCCTGTGTGTGTTGGATGCAAACTTCACATGAGTTTGCACGAAATTCACATAAACAGTATCGACGACACACGGCGTGATCATCTCCAGGGGTTTTAAAGCACGAGCACACTTGAGAGCAAACTCTAAAGTCAGAATTTGGGCCCTTTGAAGTGATCTCAAAGAACACAACAAAAACACTTTACCACCTTTAAAGACCACAAATGGTCCTACTCTTGAATTTTCGGTGATACTCCTTTCACCTTCATCCGAAGTTGTGTGTGAATACAAATAAAAAGTTACATCACCGCATCGATTTTCTTTCAAATGGTTAAATTCCGCTAGTCTTCTCGAACCTCTGATCTGTACATCGCGTGGAATCTGGATTTTCCACTGCCTATCCAGATTGGTGCCAAGCTCTGGCCTCATCATCTCTGGATTCATCAGTGGCATGCGGTTTGCTTCGAATCTGTTGATAGCGAGTGATTCAAAGTAAACCACATGCCACTGATGAATCTAGTAAGCCCACCTACACCAACATTAACCAGCTCATTAGGCCAGAGCTTGGCGCCAATCCGGATAGGCAATGGAAAATCCAGATTCCACGTGATGTACTAATCAGTGGTTCGACAGACTAGCGGGAATTTAACCAATGGAAAGAAAATCAATGCTCTGATGTGACTTTTTCTTTGTTTTCTCGCACAACTTCAGATGAAGGTGACAGGTCGAGTATCACCGAAAATTCAAGAGTAGGACCATTTTGTGTTCTTCAAGGTGGTTAAGTGATTTTGTTGTGTTCTTTGAGATACCCTTTAAATCCCACTGTGACTGCCGGTTGCCGGTGTTTTCCATTTTGAAGATTTTTCCAAAACGAGAATTTGCAGAGCAAATGCAACGACTGACTGGATGATGTCCAAATAATTATGAGGGACATGTGGCAATGCCTGCTGGGATATGAGCAGGAATGCCACCTGGTGATGTGATACGTAAACTTCTTACACTAACTTTTTGGGATAGAACACAAAATAAGCGAGTTTACTCAATAACTAGAGGGAAGTATTTTCGGAATTAAGTAAATAATAGATATTAGTATTAAAACATGCTTAAGTCTATAAAATAAGGATGTAAGCCTTTAAAAAACTAATGCTCTAACGGAAATGTTACAAGTAAATGACATGCAAGCCATCAGTGTCTCACTAATGCGTGTAAAAGAATCGCCGCTTGTTTTTGGGATGATGGAGTCTTTTTCATGTATCTGATTTCTGCTATATATGTACCTGCAGCAAATGCATGACATGTGTCAATGCATACACCAATCCGAGATTTATCGTGAACACGGTCGATGATGGCTCCCAATTCTTGAAAATCCCCTCCTATGGTGTGACCTTGGCGACTCATATTTTCAATTACTGGAAAAGAAAGGACTCGGTTATTGTACCGTAGAACTTGTTAAGTATTAAAATAGATGAATGGTACAGAACACCCTTGATCATCTGAACTAACTGCTCCCTTGGAATATTAGGATAATTGAATTCACATGCTGAACACAGAAATCTCAATAAACAGTAAGATTCACTTTTCGCAGGGTTACATTAGGTAAAAGTACTTACAGCCGTTAACTTTCATAAATCTGACGACCTACACCCTAAGTTGGCCATTTAAACCTTGTTCCACACAGCGTCACATCGAGCTCGATGTTTGCACGTGTTTTTAATCGTTTAAACTAGATGTGACTTGATGCAAATAGAATTTTAAGACTTTTTGTGAATGCAAATATGATCCATGGAAATTAACGGGTAAACTACTTTTTACCTAATACGTATAACCGTGTGAAAAATTTATCTTACTACTTAAGCTACAAAAAAAAAAAAACACTGGTTCTCACAAGTGCCCATGTCATCCTTTTTTAATTAAAAAAAAAAATTATGTATGCCTCAAATCACGAAAAATTAATTTTTAAATTTTTTTTCCACTTTGGGTAAACATGCCATTCTGAACAGCAGCCTGTTGTCCAGACTATGCTGGCTGTAGATAAAAGAAAAGCTACTGTTTAGTCACAGAATGTTCAGCAATAAAACTAAATTTTATTCATAAAATATGTTTTTACTCATGCTAACATATTCACCTTTATTTTAGCTTAGGGGTGTGCGAGTAGAATAATTTTAATTCGGGTTGAGCTGAGCCGAGTTTGCAACAGGAGAATCGAGTATCAAGCCGAGTTCGAGTATTTGGTGAACACACTTATTTTGCAAGTGTCTTTTCTATTTGTTAGTATAATAACAAGTTAGATGCTGCTTATTGGCATGTGTGGGTCAACATGTACAAATGGTTTTCCAGTTTTTAGGATAAAACTTTAAAATGGTTTGACCTAGTGACTTTTAATTTACACCACTGGGATAGCTCTCGTCGAGACGATGAATGTAGTACTGTGCAGTGGAAGAATAGTCGAAATGTGATGAGCAGTAAAGGTTTCCGCCTTCCTCGAAGTCGACTTTCTCTTCTTGTAAGGGATATTTCCTTTCTTTCTGTGAATGGTTGCGGTTTCTCGATCACATGATTTATGGCGACTTACGTCTATAGTGTGATCGCTGTGTTCGTGGTATCCTTTACGGTTTGGAGAAACGCTATGGCTGCTGGAACGGGTGCGACATTTTGATCCACCGCTACGTTGCAATACGCTGCGGCTGTGCGATCCGCTCTGGCTTCTGAATCCGCCGCCGTGACTTGGCGATCTGATATGTTTCAGTGACTCCCTCGACTTGGTGAACTTCTGTGTCTGTGACGTTTTACTGTTGTTGACGGACTACACTCGAAAAAGCTCTTCACCACGTTCTAAAGTTTGTCGTACTTGTTTTGTAACACCTCATTAGCTGACTTTGTTGTGGTGTCTCGAGTTCTTACCACCTTACCGCCACTCGAGCGACGGGATGTTTCGAACCTCGGGCCTGTTGCATTGTATTTTGGCTTTGAGTTCCCTCAATTCGATGCTGACATTTTGGCACATCATTTGATGGTGGGATCACCTTGGTCCTTTGGTCCGAGCAGCCTACAGTTTTTTGTTTAACTGTTTGGTGGTTGGCCCTTTACGCCTTTTCCCCGGCCACGTCTACCTTTCGTGGCGACGTAGGGCATGGGCCAGAATCTCTACTCATTTGACGGTGAGGGCAAGGAGACTTTTCTTTAGGCAGCGAATTGCTGGGTGAAAATTTTTGCACCACATCCACAACTACGGGTTTAACACCGTCTTTCCACTTAACTGTTTAACAATGGGATCTAACTTATCTTTATTGCAATCCATTTGTGGTCTTTTCCCGTTTTTTGATGGTGTGCAACAACTGTCACGTCTTCCACCATCAGGAACTAGTGCAATGTCTGTATGGTTTCCGTCTATGTCACGGGATAGCGCTGTAGGCCAGGGTTCAGCTGCGGTTCAAGCTTTAGTTACACACTACAATACACAATACAATTTCTGCCTTACAACTGTCTCATTTGGTGTCTGGTTTAGCGTCGAAGAACTTTAAAATTTGTTTCTGCATCACATCCATACGTAAATTAATAGTGATGCTGCCGTCTTCCTAGCCTAGTGTACAATGACGGTTACGTCGCCTGGGTAGAACACTTGTGACTCCTATGAAGGCGAAAAACCCTTGAATGATTTGGAGGAAAAGAAGTTTCGTCGAGCACATTTTAATTAATGCATTCTGCAAAAATAAACGGTGTTTCAGGATCGACACTCTGTTGTTGTATGCGAGCGTCAAGCTTAGATTTCTCTTTTGTATTCTTCTAATCCGCCGATGCTGAACGTTTCTGTGTTCTATCCGCTAATCGGAATGCCGCCATACGTAAAGCACTTGTTTTACTGATTTTACATCATGGAGCACATAAAGATCGCACTTGTTACTGAAGAAATTACACTTGCGGCATTTCCTAGAATTAAGTTGGTGAAGATCGTTGGGTGTCTTACATTACTTCGATTCCTCTTTCGTAGTCTTCTTGGAAGCTTCAAAATTCACTGCCTTGATTGCTTCTTGAATACGTTTCTCGTCAGTCATGTGATGAGCGGTCGCGACAAGTGGCAACATGGTAGTAAGCTCGACTGATGCTACACCATCGGTTCTCAATAGCGATATGACAAACAAGATGAGTGGCGCTCTAGCTCTGTATATGGAAAGGCACAGCAGAGCACCTGGATACAACATCTAGTGGACCAGAGCAAATAATTTATTTACTTGATTTGAACAAGGAAAAGCGTAAAATATCGATTTTAGCATGTAGTACTGAAGGTCAGTATTTTGCAGATAGTAAGAAATGAACTTGTGGTTTAATTCTACTGGGGTGGAAAAAAGTAGCAACAAACTTGGTTATCCAAACCATTGGGAAGGAGGAGTGTCAGGGGAATTGACTAGTTTGAATAATAATATTTTAACTAAAAAATGATACTTTTATTATTTGAGCAGGACTATGCAGTTGGGATGTGTGCTTTAACCTGAAAGATGATTACATGAAAATGTTGGATCAAATTATATTTCGAAAGAAAAACACAGCAAGCTTGATATGTTAATAATGTCTGAACATTGTCGAATTGTTTAATTTTTTCTTTACGTCATCATAGTTGGATAATCAAGGTTCTAGTGTATATTTTAATTGTTGTTATTGGCATACTGCACAAGGGCTGGAAATACCTTTCACATTCAGTGCAAGTTTTGTTGAGAGCAATCTTTATCCAGCAGCAAAAATGTTCTAGCTCGCAGCAGAAGCACAAACATACAGTACATTTCAAAATCACTAAACCAAACCAAACAGGCAAAACTCGTCGCATATTGGAGGCAGTTTGGTACCACCAGTATACAGAAAACTGCGAGAAACTCAAGGGATTCCAAAAGTGTCAGTAAAGTGAAGTGATGTCACTTTTCGAGGCGTCTGATGGATGCATCCCGAGTTAGTCGACAAGTCACTTTTGAGGAAACGTTGAAAGGGACGTCACCTCACGCGTGCTAAAAAAAAAGCAGCCTCCTCCGTCTCGTACTGCCCCTCATGGGCATCCAAAATCCATCGGGTGCTTCTATTCTTTAGAATGCTCTGCTGAGTTTGCAGAGTTCTGATTGAAATTTTGGAAGTTAAGAAGTGCTGGTGTAACAAAACGCCACACACGTGACATCAAGCACTGAGCCAGGCTGTCTTGAGAAGGTCAGAGAAATAAGAGTTTGGTTTGATGGTTTTTGAAGGCGCCGACATGAACAGTACAGGGTGGTCCACAAAAAACTGATGGATTTTGCCATTCCAATACACAATATTAACTGGCTCGAAACGAGCTTGTCAATGGCGCGAATTTCAAAGATTCTAGCTTAAACCAGTAAGAAGTTATGTGACAAAAAAGAAAAAGAAAAAAAAAACACCGAATACTAGATGACAAATAAGCAAAATTTTGTACGCCGTAATACTCTTTCAGCTTTGAGTTGAGCTAGATACATGTCGAAGAAAAGTGGTCAGTTAAATGAAATTAAACATAAAATAAAATGCCTGGTTGCCTGGTGAATTTGCAACCTCGTCTTTTCTAGTTAGCACCCCTCATAACCAGGAGAGGACAGAAATCTTCCTGTTTCGTTAGATTTGATTTCTGTCCTATCCTGGTTCTAAGGGGAGCTAACTATAAAAGTTGGCTTAGAAGATCTTGGGTCGTCAGTTTTTTGTAGACCACCCTATATTTAATGAACACCACAATGAACAAGTATGACGATAGCTTTAGGTTATACGCCCAACTATCCCAATTTGAGAACTATATTTGACAACAACTGGTATAAATAATAGCAAAAATAATAGCTTACCTATGGTGATGTACTTTGTCTTGGAATGAGCTAAATTAATGCTTTCCGCTATTTTATCCAAACACTCATCAATGGGAATCTGGCCGCATGTCGAACCTGTTAAAAAGTAATCTTGGTTGCAATATCGTTGATAGGTTGCTTGAGATAACCTTTATTAGCTGAAGCATTAGGCCATGCAAGGTTAATTGTTTGGTTTACAGGCGCGTGCGGGTGCTTTAAATGATCGCGGGTCAAAATTTTGTATCTGAATCTTGGTCCACCTAAAAAAAAATCATATTTCTGCCAAATTTTGATGGATTTTGCCATTCCAATACACAATATTAACTGGCTCGAAACGAGCTTTTCAATGGTGCTAATTTCAAACATCTAGCTTAAACCAGTAAGAAGTTATGTGCAAAAAGGATAAAGAAAAAAAACACCGAATACTAGATGACAAATACAACTAACTTATAAGCAAAACTTTGTACGCCGTAATACATGCTCTTTCGGGTTTGAGTTGAGCTAGATACGTGTCGAAGAAACGTGGTCAGTTAAATGAAATTAAAAATAAAATACAATTAAATGCCTGGTTGCCTGGTGAATTTGCAACCTCGCCCGTAAAGGAAATATTTTTTTTTTGCATGGCCTTAAAAGTTGTAGCAAATCCGTTATACAATTTAATGTATTACCCAAGCACTTCAGTGATTTTACAGAAACCTTTGAACCACTTACAGCGAACAGTTCTTGTAAATCAGTCCATCACATTTTGGGATGAGGTTCGTTAATAGTGAACTGGATGCACGCCCCCTCCTCAAAAACAACCTTGCACCGTACTACCGTAAATCGTGGATTAAACGCCCATGGGCTTATGCAGTTAATTTGGCATAAACAGGGGGTGGGCTTTAAATCAAGCATTATCAATTTTATAACCTTTCTGGACATCTAGTACAGTAAATGCGAAGCTTTTGAACGATCTCTGAAAGACCAATTTTTACATCCCTTTAATTGCTGTGAAGAAGGGAGGCGGCTTAGGTGAGAGATGCCTTGCGCAGGTGCTAGGAGCTAAAGGAAGAGTCCACTATTACTATAGGGAGGGAGAATGGACCAGTAAACATAGCAAGCAGTACTATCTTTATTCACATCATGTAACTTTTAGATAATTTTTCGTAGAAAAACGACAATTTGAGGGGTGGGCTTTAACTCCACTATTTCACGATTTTGACTTTACAGCATTTTAGGGGGTGGGCTTTAGCTTTAACTGGGCTTTTAATACACGATTTACGGTATTTTGGCGATGATAATAAGTTTGGTGTTGATTTTAGTTTTGGTTTACAATGAGTTGCTACGCACCATGGTAAAGGCAAGTAATCAGCAATCTTTTTTGGCAGATTTCGCAGCTGCTGTTAAAATTAACTATTTAAATGTTCTTGGAGTTTTATGCTAGTGGAAGTGTACCGATTCCTAAAATAATTCTTGAGGTTGCAGAATATCGGGAAACTAGTAGAAAATCACAGAAATGTGAACGTCAGCTAACAAATTCCAATAAAGCATTTAACAAATTATTCTTGTAAGGAGAAATGGTGAAGTTTGAAGCTTTTATAAAGAAGTCTAGAATCGTTTTTTACTTTGAAGTTGAAATTGGAGTTAAATTTGTATTGTGCAACATGGCACAGGACTCTGCCAATACAAGATATTATGAACAATCAGAAGAAAGCACCAGGAATGAATGAATGAATGGAAGAATGGTGAGCCTGACCTTAGGAGGATAGAAGCAATTTTTTTTTTAAATTAAAGCAGTTAAGGTTGGCACTTAATATGCTCGAGTTTGTAGGTATGTTCCAAATAAAAAAATACTAAAATACCTGGGGCACCTGGTTGATTTTAGTTTTTGTTTGCCTAACATATTTAACTTTATTTAACATAGCAGTTTCCCCCCTAATGGTGCTCTATATTACTAGCTTGAAAGTTGGCTTCCCTGCCGGGCTCGTATCTTACTGCGCATGACAGGAACTGGGTTCGGCTATATAAGCAGATCGCAGCGATTCCCAGCATCTTTCTTCCAGCCCTAATGAACCTAGTTCATAAGAGGGGAGGCTTGGGCGGGTAAAAGGTAATGTATATTTTCGTATAGGCAAACAAAAACTAAAATCAACCAGGTGCCCCTGGTATTTTAGTCTTTTTATTGCCACGAAATACCCATTACCTTTATTTAACATAACAGACCTCGTCACAAAAGGCGGCAGGCTAGCTTCGGAATACCCGCGTTACGAGCCGGCAACCCCACGGAACGTATCCTGGGGAAGACAACCAAAAGAACTTCAAGCCCAGACCCCGGAACCACAGTCCCATGGGGTGAGCAACAGGAACAAGTAGTGGACTAGATGAGCAAGGGGAACCGAGGCCACACCCAAGTAGAGGCCCAAAGTGAGAGCAAGCACACTTACAACTATAAGAGGCACAGCCTGCAGGGGGCAGGCGGACAGTAGGTGCAGTCCTCCAGACGAAGGGATAGTAACATCTTCAGAACGGCAGGCGGACTGCAAACGCGGTCCCCAACTTGGCCTTAAGTCGTAGCGCTGAGACGGTCCCAAACTTTCGGTAGCTAATGCAACGGATCGGGCGATCTCCCACTCCTGGTCCACAGGCTTTGCGGGAATCGGAGTCGTCAGACGGTGCAAGGGGCCAGGCTAAGGCCAAACCAATGGTCCCTTTAGAGGACCATGCAATGGCGGCAGGAAGAAGTCCACAGACAAGGGCGAAATCGGGTCGATTCCGGGTATACCCTTCAGCCGCCGCTGTTAGCCGCCGCATTTTTCTGTGTCAGCCGAACAGCCACCGAATATTTTGCGGCGGCCGCCTGGCCTAGCCGCCGAAAAAAGTGCGGCTACAGCCGAAAATTTCGAAGTTTTAATGCATCAAAATGAAACGAAAGTCATGAAGTTAGTTGTAAAATGTTTCTAAGGGTAAGCTGCTCTCGATTGCCTTATTTTCCTTATCTAAAAAAAAAAATATATTCACTTGGGAGCAACTTAAGCGTGCCTGTATTTATGTAGTCATTAGCATGCAAGGTTACTTTCGGTTTCGTTCGCGTAATAATAGTCAGGACACATCTCTGTGGAAGCATTACTTAAAAAAAAGTGATGCTGCTCTGATTTTTAATTTGAGGGTTCTTCGCAAATTTTTCCTTTATTCATTTGTGATTCATCTAGAAATCCATTAGGCCTCTGTCCCCTTCCCACTTCCATTTCGTTATTTTCTTATGTAGTTAGTTTCGTCGTCGATATCTTTGCTTCATTTCGATCGATTTAGCCGAAAATTAGCCGTCAGCCAGCCGAATTTATAGTTGGCCGGTGGTGGCCGTAAAATTTGTGGCTAGCCGCATTTTAGCCGAAATTTCTGTTAAGACGGCTGAAAATGACAAAATAATGCGGCTGAGGGGTATAATTCCGGGCCTAGGATAGGAATCGGCGAAGATGGAGAACTCACAAACAACCACCCGTGGTGGTTGCCTGGGAAGAAAGATGCTGGGAATCGCTTATAGGCGAACCCAGTTCCTGTCATGCGCAGTAGGATACGAGCCCGGCAGGGAAGACAAGTTTCAAGCTAGGGATGTAGAGCTCCATTAGGGGGAGAAACAGCTATGTTAAATAAAGGTAATGCATATTATCGTGGTAATACGTACGCACCAGGATGAAAATTGTAGAGGAACAGGCCAAGTTTCTCACAACGTTGAAGTTCGTCGATTAATCCAGCCCTACTCTTCTCTAATGTTTCTGGATTTGGAGCACCACAATTCAGCAAGTACGAGCCATGAGGAAGTACAACATGGGGTGAAAAACCTGAAAAAAAAGTCATTGTTCTTCAATTTTTTTTGGCTAAGTTGCAATGTAATACAAATTACCCTACAAAATCTACAAAGGTTGCTAAATCCCACATTACCCGTACGTGAATTCTCTAACTTGCAACTTGAATAATTCAGAGAACTGGGACGACTTGACTAAGAATTGAATTACTGCTTGAATTATGCCTTACAAAAACTTGAAAAGTGTCTGGAAAAGACTTGAATAACATCTTGAATAATGACTCCTACTTATTACGATTCCCAACTCTTAAAATCACCTCCCCTGAAGTGACTGAACTTCTGCATACTGAATTGCTTTATTCAGTCTCTCCTTGAATACAAATTTCTTCCACAAAAGAATATGTAGAGTGAGGGTTTGGAATGTCAACTTGGGCAAGGCTTTAGCAAGTTGTAAACGGCATGTGAATGACGGAATCCCCTTTTGGATTTTGACTGGTAGTAGAATAAGATGAGCGTTTGCCTGGCCAGCCCTAGGTCGACAGTATAGGTTGGCGCTGGCCAGAACCGTAAGTAAAAAGGAGTTTGTAAGGAATGAGCTAAGAGTATGCTTCACTGTAACTAGTAACTATGAAAGTTAGTCTTACGAATACCGTGTAACTAACTGAATTCTTTAGGTACAGAACTAAAGACTTCACTAATCTAAGTGAGTTTTTGTGTCGGAATGCTCAAAATGCCGCTTTATAATACCAGGAGCCGATGAAACGAGCCCACTCCGAAGAAAGAAAACATAAAAAAAAATTATTTAATGTAAATCTCGTAAATAAGCTTCTTGTCGTGGCCTGAAGAAGACCATCTTTAGTCGGGGCAGCCTGTCGAAAATTTGCAAATCAGTACGATTTGTTTATTTTGAATTTGAACGTAATTTCGTCTCTTGGAAGTTATAAAACGAATAGTGACAAACATCAAACAAGTTAACAATGAATGTGAGCCTATACTATTTCTAACTAAATACAGATGCAAACCTATTTACGTTGTCTTTTGGATGTCAGACTGCCTGAGAGGGGAATCGAACCCAGGACCTTTGAAACCAAAAGCCGAGGTCACCGCTGGTTTCAAAGGTCCTGGGTTCGAATTCCCGCTCACGCAGTCTGACATGTAAGTCCAAAAGGCAACGTAAATAGGTTTGCATCTATATTTAGTTATTTTTTGTGAGTCTTTGGCTTTCCCGTCTTTAATCATTACTATTTCTAAGATGCAGAACTTCTAAACCTTTCTTCTTAGTCAGCAACGTACGTTGAGTTCAGGACACTCCTCATGATCTTTCAATCACCCACTCGAACATCCTCACACACCACGTGTCCTTAGGAGTAATGAAGTTCCATTTGATTCATTCATATGAGGGTTTATTTTATTTTTCTGAGGCAAAGTTCCCACGCTTCCTTCAAAGGTGATCTACTTGCGTCCGTTGAATGTGTATAGTTTCTGCAAACTAATTTGTTCAACTTGATCAATTGTTGACGTTTTGTGGCACTGCTTCCACTGCTTTTGGCAGCATGGAATTATCAAAGGATTTGCATCCTGTTGTAAGACTGATGAAGACTGAAGGGTCTTTTGACGTATAAATACCACTAGTTTGACCAGAGATTGGTGCTTGAACTTTTACGTACGAAAAACTTTTGAAAGTAGAACCCTTCTTGCTTGGAATGCTTATTTCTGAATGTTTTTCTTGTTGGCTTATTTTACATTGTTGTGTGCTTGAACACTGATACTTGAGAATTAGTGGCTTCTTTACTAACGGTTCTAGATAGACTCTAAAACCTTTTCTTCAAGAAATGACTTGAAGTTTAGCAAACGTAACTTGTGCTTCCTAGTTTTTGACTGCTTTCTACTTCACTGTTGCAGCAGCTCTTGAGGCTCTCTATGCGTACAAACACTAGTTGAAACTGAGCGGTTATTGACTACGTAGATTTTAAGTGACTAAAATTTTGAAGGTTGTGGCATTCGTGAGCTGCTGTAAAACTTCTACATCTTGTAATAAAGATGATTTTTCTTCTTTTGACATTGTCCCACTACTTTCAAGCTGCCAAAGTGATGATAGTTGTGTTACTATTTTTAAAAATTTTAAGTAATTGCAAGTACTGTAGTAACAGCATTGCTGTGGTTTGAATGGAAGTCAATTAGTCAATATACTACCTTGACGCAGCCATCTGAAAATCGCCTCTGTTGCCATCAAGTTTGAAGATAAATCGCCGTTACAAACTCGTGGCAGCGGTTGGATCGTCACGGCGCTGCACCCCGCTCGCACTTCCCGCTAGCTATTCTACTACGCAAGTTTTCTTCATCAAGAAAGCTTGACAGTATATATCACTTACAGTGCCTCACTTACATCACGATACATACCTCAGGTTGATTCATATTAAAATAAGGGTCAACACACGGTTTATAAGCTATTAGCTAAAGCATCAATATTACCGCAGCACCGATACCAACTTTACCGATTCGGTACTGATACGATCCAGCTTTAAAAATTTTTTGATTCTGGCACCGATATCCAAAATGTAACCCACAATTTGTCATCAATGGCGCAGTTTTCTTCAAAAATCTAATAATTATTTAAAAAAATTTTTAAATCGTAATAAACAGTTTAAAGATTAGCTAGGAAAATACTCATTGATTTCCTGAGCAAAATGTCGCAGACTGCATGTCTTAATATCGAACAGTTCCCGAGTTATCGATATTTTAGGGAAAATTGCTGATATACCGATCCGACACCAACACCACAAATGGCAGCAACTGATCCAATCTTATCTAGTATTGGTTTGCTAGGTTAGCTTAAGTAATAACAAGTAACACTATGAGCAATAAAGTTAAAATCTTAACTGTGTTAGGATTGGTAACAATAATTTTTATTCACCATGTTCTTGAAGAGTAGTGCGAAATTTCTCTGCAGCCTTATCTTCCATTGGCTTACAGTTCCATTGTCGCTGGGACCTAACAAACATGGCAAATGCGCCGCCACCCATCTTCGTAGTTTCTATTACAGAATTTTCCAAACCACCTTTAAAAATAAAATTGCTTGTATATAATTAGTGTTAAAAACGTGGTGAGTTTTTGCTTTGAAAGCTTTCAACATTATCAACACACTTACACAACACGGACAACTTTCAAAGTTCCAGGAAGAAACAGTCTTTCTTTGTAAATTTTTGACAGTCCTAATACAGGTGGATGTAAGCACAGTCGACTGTCTTCAGCAGGCTTTCTTTCACGTGGTCCATAGGAATTGCATGCAAGTGGTGAGAACGCGAAGGAAAGCCCAATGCAGACAGTGGACTGTGTTTACATCCACCAGTATTAGGACTGTTGAAAATCCGTGAAGAAAGACTGTGCTTCCTCCTGGAACTTTGAAACTGGTGCGCGTGCAGGGACGACGCTAAGGGGGGGGGGGGGGGTGCAAAGAAGAACTTTCGGTTCGCCTTCCTGGCTAAAATTGTTGCCCCACTGCCGCCTCCCCAGTAAAGTGATTCTAGCGTCGTCCCTGTGCGCGTGTTCCAAGTTACTCCAGAAGTATTTGCTAAGGCTATACCAAACTGATCTTGGATGAGTTTATGGTGATTGGGTAATTTTCTTCAGAAGTGCATACCAATATGCATTTTAAAGGTTTAAGGGTTCAAACCCCAAGTCGAACAAGCTCTTTTCCTTTAGAAGAAAAACTGAAAAATAATGAGATCATTTCTCGACTTAGAAAACACCCTTCAAACCAAACATGAAACATATTTGATTACTGATATTTAAAAATTGATTTTGTAAAATTTACTGTTTCATGATGTGTTTATCGGCACAGTACAGGCTGATTTACTGCTATATCGGTTCAGTAAGCCAGAAAATTACGTAATTGGTACAGCCTTCAATTTGTACATGTATTTGTATGTGTTTTTTCACCACGAATGACAGCATTATACAGAAGTTCAATCTGAACTTACACTTGCGATTTTCGGAAGACAAGAACTTGCGTCAAATATATGAGAATGCTATACAGTATTGCAGGGTTAGCCAAAATTAAACACCGACACCTTACACAGTTTACATGTATTTTCGCATGATAGTTTGAAAAACAGTTTCGTTAATTTTTTCCACGGTTATACCGGTAAAGGTAGTTTTAATCGTTGCTTTTTGTGGATCCGACAATCCCTATCATCTTATAAATCTACGTTCTGCACTGCAACACATGGATGGATCTTTCAAGCACTTTTCTCACTAATGCGGAGCTGTTGACTATGGCACTGCCCAGATGTAGGGACCACATTTGTCACCATTTTGTAGGCTCCTTTGGTTAGGTTAAGGGGCTGTTGCTTGTTTTATTATTGTTGTTGCAGTTTTTCTAAAATGAGGCACCATTACAAATTAGTTCATGAAAGAGTGAAGACATGTTTTCCCAGAAAGGTAGATGGTCATTTTGTTATGGTGCTCTTCTTATGGGGAAATGGGGCAATTGGTTGCACCCGACTTCTCCTCCGACTTAACTGAATAGTTAACGTTTTAAAAAGCCAGTAAGTGCATATGTATACAATAAAATGCGACGTTTCGGGATTTATCATCCCGTTGTCAAGCAAAAAAATTCACTTAATATGCTATAAAATATTTTTTTGCTTGACAACGGGACGATGAATCATGAAACGTCGCATTTTATTGTATACATATGCACTTGCAGGCTTTTTAAAACGTTAACTACTTTTAGTGTTTTTACTCTTTTAAAACTGATTAAATAGCACTGCAGACTCCAAGTGATGTGATCTTTGGAGTGTAAACGGTTTTTGCACTTCTGACGAAGGTGGTCGGAACACCATAAGTATATTTGACAACTCTACACAGCTGGTACCACCGACAATTCAAGAAGAACAGTGGCGTTCTTCCTTTCAAGACTTAGTGTTCTTTTCCGTACCAGCAATGTGGCGAACGGCAACTGGATTTCCAGCAATGTGGCGAACGGCTACTGGATTTCCAGCTACTGGAAAGGTGTACATGGTGGTTTTTATGCATCCATTCTCATTTATGTGTTGTTTTTGTACATTTAGATGACCAAGAGAAACATATTTTCCCGAAAATTAAATCGAGTGCTTGCCTATGTTATTGTGGAGTCATTGCCTACCAGAAGGTGCCTTTTAAAATAGATTTCCTCATCAGATTCTGCAATCGTTGTTTTGTGCTGCTTAGCTCGCTAAAATATTTGTTTGTTTGGTCTAAGGCCAATACAGAAGCGGTCACAAGACTGGCATGGAATTTTGTATCCAAATTATGTTTACTGAGAGGGTCCATCTCAATGCGATGCAGTGAAAACCGAAGAAAAACCATTTGATCCACAATCCTCGGATCCACAAATTTTAGTAGCTAACTTGCCTCCTTTACCTACATACTCGTGCGAAAATATACAACACTACTGTACATTCAAAATACCATGATAATGCATGTGTGCATGCCAGCGGTGGTTTCAGTGGCATAGCAACAGGGTGGCATGGGTGACAGAATGCACCGGGCCCCCAACCTCAAGGGGCCCACGAAAGAAAAATTATTTACATCAAAAAAGCTCTAAATTATCTTTGTAAACCCGCCATTTGTCATCAATCATCATGTGTTGTCTTATTGTTCTTACAGTATATTAGTTATTTAATTTGAATATATAAACCATATTTTAAAGATGAATTTCGAGAATCGAGGCCCCCCCCCCCCGTCTGTCTCCCTATCATTAAAATAATATGGCGGCCCATAAAAAACACAAGAGCTAAAAAATGTGTTATTAGTCCTGACTTTTTTCCAAGGTTTTCATAAAAAAAAAGTGAACATGGGACCACTTGACTGGAGATCGAAAAAATGGCCACTATTTTTACTATATCAAAAAATAAATTAGAAAAAGTAAGGAATTAGAAATTTTGCAACTACTTTATTTCTTTATAGTAAGGGGAGGAGGAAGGCCTAATGGCTAATTTACCACCAGCCCCGGCCACTGGATGTGATTGATGTGGGCACCCCATCCTTCCAAGGATGTGTCCACCATCAGAAGAACTTCTGGGATGGGTTTGTGGACAGGGGCGTTCTGGGTGAAGTTGCGGACGTCTGACCACCATAGGAGGCTTTGCAACAGGAAGCTTTCGTCTATCGGCTTCAAGTTGTGTTCTGGTGGCTGAAGGGCTCCTCAATATCGGCGCGTAAGTGGTGGAAGGGGCGTGTCATCCAGTTTTCTGATGGAGGAGTACAGGTTGGTTAGGGAATGTTGATGGTTTAGACAAAAAGACCGGGCATGTTCTAGGAGATCCTCGATTCTGTCGAGTGAAGGCATACTGTTGCTGATGCGAGGTTGAATGAGACTCCGAGAAAAATGAACTCTTGTGCGGGAGTGAGGCTGGATTTTTCATGTTGACGCCGAATCCAAACTGATGCAGGAGGCAGGTTGTGAAGTCACTGTTTCGGATCAGTTCACTATTGCTGACGTCGTTGAGATGCCAGTCGTCCAGGTATGCACTTGCTGGAATCTGATTTTGGTGAATATGGGGTTTTAGAACGAGTGTGAAGATTCTGGTGCTGCATTAAGGCTGAAAGTAAGGCATTGAATTTGTAGGCATTGCTTGATAATTGATTGTTGAAAACAGATTGTTACGCACAATTTCAGAATCAAAATACTGTACCAGTATTCTTGCAAATTTTCAACAGACCGACGACGTCTGTCTTCATCAGGCCTAACCTACACAACTTAAACCTTTGTCAACTACATCGCCACCGTGGAATTCAGCGTTCGAAATCTGCGCACGTGCATGGCGTGGCCTCCTATATTTATCGTGCTGGTTCATCCACTGCTTCGTGAGTCGCCTGGAAAACTCGTCTCTAAGGAGGAAACGAATTCCCGGATTGGATGGGCCTTGAGTGTTCATCAAAACGGCGTCATTTTTAACATGTTGCTGGATCGCCAGGGATTCCAGTCCCCTCAAGTGCCTATCATGTGGGACATTTGATTTTAGAAGTGTAGTAGTTCTTCCCCAGCCAATATCATGCTTTGTCATCATGTGATGGGTAGCGATACTGTTGCTATACACGTCATTCCTTGTGTCATCCATATGCTGTCCTACCCTCGTTCGGACGCCCTTCCTAGTCTCACCTATATTAAACAGCATCGCACCCATCACATGGCACACAATATACACCTTCTCTCGTATTTGTAACTCTAGCTAACACTTCATTTTGGTCACTCCCCTTCTCCACCTTCTTTCTCTTCTTAAGGAGAGCATCTTTCAGGTTGTTGTCATTCCTGAGAAAGGTTTTGAAGCCTCTTCTTTCTAAAATTCCCTTCTGTCTCTCGCTCGTTCCTTTTAGGTACGTAATTCCGACTTTTTTGGTCTTTGTCACATCAACCTGCACAGTAGGTCGTTTTTGTCCCTTCGTTAAAAGCGCTTTTTTCATCATCCTGGTTAGGAGTCCCGGAGGATATCCAAGTTTTATAAAGCGCCCCTTAGCATTGTACAAATGTGGCTGAGCAAGCTGGCTGGTGGAAGAGTGCCTCACAATCCGATGAAACTCATTCTGCGCTATGGCTTTTAATTGCTCTGCTGGATGTCCTGACGTATAAAGAATTCCTCGTTCAGTTGCCATCTCTTTTCTAAAAGGTTGATACGTGAGGCGTCCATCATCTTCTCGTCTGATTTTCACATCCAGAAATGGGATAGAGCCATGAACTTCAGTCTCAACAGTAAACGCAAGATCCTCGTGCCAGTTATTTACCATCTCATGAATCTTCTTCAACTCCTTCTTCTTTATTACAGCCAACACGTCGTCGACAAAGCGCTTCCACAGCCTAGCCTCGGTGATTGAAACCCGGACAAACGCATATAAATGCTGCATCACCAACTCAGCGATGATCGGTGAGCACGAATACCCCATCGGGGCTCCTCTTATCTGCCAGAAAGTCTCCCCATTAAACTCGACATAGATGTGTGCCAGCACTAATTTTAACAACGCTCTGTCCTTCTTGAAATCTCCCCTTGGAATATTATGTCTTTTCGCCGATTCTCCCAACATCTCCAGAATCACCCGATGTGACAAACTGGGAAACAACTTTATTACGTCGAAGGAGACTAACATCTCGTCCTCCTCAATCTTAAAACCATCCAGCTCATTTAGGAGATCTTCGGTCTTTTACAGCCTGCTCGGAGAATCCACATACTTTTTCAACAGATCTGCTACCTTCCAATCAATCTTTTGGCATGGACCTCCCTTTGCCGATGTAAGTAGCCGAAGGGGCCTGCCTTCCTTATGCGTCTTTACCTGAGCAAAGATCTTTGGTAAATATTGTGGTGGTTTTGGGGCAAGGTCCATCTTCTCCTCCTTTGTCAGATGTCCTTCCCTCCTCAGGCGATCCAGGCTAAACCACACATCATTTAACGGCCTATTCTTCAGATCTTCCTCCGTCTTCACATACATTCCAGAAATCATGATCTCCTCTCTCACTAGCTTATTATGCTCACTCGTATCAAGAACTACAGTTCTTATTTGTCTTATCAGCCTTGCAAAAGGTCAAATCAGCATTCTTACTCAGTTTTCGGAGGGCTTTCACTTGCTCGTACGACACATTCGGTTTTACCTTCATTTGCTTTTTTAGGGCAATCTGTTGTAATTTTAACCTAATTTCAGGATCCCAAGTAAATCCATCCAAGAGCAGCTTGATGTCAGTAATCACATTAGTCAAAATATTCACATCCGTTTTGGGGGGCACCGGAATAAATTTTAAGTCCAAATCCAAAACGCTAAGTTCACACTCAGTGAGGGCAACACTAGAGTGGTTCTCGATATTCACAAACCTACTTTCAAAGGAAGTTTCACTTTCGTTTGAAAGTTTGGAAGTTTCACTTTCGAGTACTGGTACAGTATTTTGATTCTGAAATTGTGCGTAACAATCTGTTTTCAACAATCAATTATCAAGAATGACGAACTTTCAGAGTAGAAGCCGTTATGGAATTTTCAATGTAGGCATTGCCTTTGGAACAAGTGAAAAGGTGATATACAGATGTGTGAAGTGGAACGTGGAGGTAAGCATCTTCTAAATCGATGGAGATGGCCATTTGCCTTGTTTGAGGGTTTGGCGAATTGTTGCCAAGGTTTCCATTTTGAAGTTGTGGTTCTCCATGAGCTTGTTGAAGGGTTTGAGAATGAAGATGAGTCTTTCGCCGCCTAATTTCTTTGGTCGGAGAAAAATGAAATTGTAGAAGCCTGGATGGAGTGGGCTTGGACATAGGCGAATGACACGTTCTTTTCCAGAAGCTTCGTAACTTCCGCAGTGAGGAGGGGAGGTTTAGAAGTTGCCAGATCTAAATTTCGGCAGACAGGTAACGCGTCATTATTACGTGGAAGTGCCTTTTTCTACAGTGGGGGGTTGCAGCTAGCAGCACGTGGCCCTCAAGTGGCTCGTACGTGCCAAATTATTGTTGTAATTAATGTCGAAACAGTTGGCTGAAGCATTTAAAATTGGCAATGCTACATTGTAACAGTTCCAAGCCAAACGAATATACTTCAATTATTTGATAGATTTAAAAACCAGCAGACGATGGTGGGCGACAAAGACGAAACTGTTTTTTCTTCCAAAAGCGGTATGATGACGTCAGCTTGTTCCAGTTAGCATCAATCAACATTATGACTTGCGCCGATTGTTATTCGTGAACCAGATTATTTATGCAATACGCCATTGATAAATATCAGTCGTCACCAATCTGGATACGCTAACCTGATTTATTTGAGTGTACAATTCCAGCGTCTGCCATGATTCAAATTAACCTTGTGAGTGAGCGAAACGAACCAACATCAGCGTTTGCTAGCCAGTACGCTCAAAATTGCGATTGAATAAACTTAAACCTGTGAAACAAGCACGAACAAGAAACCACAACCTAGCCACTTTGACTCAACTAACGGCAAATTGGGCATTGGCAAATGTCGAAATTATGAATGACAACATCAATTGACATAAAATACCTTCGGACAAAACAGCTAAAGGTGATGATTAGACCGTGAAATTCTCTGTACATTTACAAGCCTAAGCAAATTTTGACTGTGTCAATTTCACTGGCGTAACGGCTAATTCGGCCACTGCAAATGTGAAAATTATGAATGAGCAAATTTATAGACATAAAATTCTTCCAGACAGAAAAGGTACAGGGAACGATTACTTTCCTTCGTTCGTTCACAGTCCTATGAAAGCTGTGATAGTTCCACCCAAAACCAAATCTGGTATAAGAGAAGCCGCCAATTTTCAAAAAAGGGTCGGCCTTTCAAAGTAGTGATATCATTCAACTAGGGAAAGGCCGGCAAGGTTAATCCTGTTAGCCAAGTTACTCGACCTAATAATACTTTGGGCGTTAAATTAAAACTTGAAAATTGCTACCGCCAGAAGCAATGTTCTAGTTTTCATTTAACTTTTGAACTATTAGTTGGTGCGATTAACTTGGCCAACAGGATTAACCTTGGCGGCCTTTCCCTGGTTGAATGATATCACTACTTTGAAAGGCCGACCCTTTTTTGAAACTTGGCGGCTTCTCTTATACCAGTTTTGGTTTTGGGTGGATTTAGATTACTGTAGTTTAAAGCTTAGCTACCGGTAATTACATTTTACGACTGCTGGTAATGCAAGCTTTTCCTCCGTGGTGACAGCTTTCCACCACTATTTAGCTTAATTGAAGCACAGGCTTAGAACTATCGACCCCTCTTCGGGTAGTAGTAAATAGAGGTCTATGCTTGAATCCCAGTCAAAGTAATAGTCACAGTAACTTCAGCACCAGAGTATGTTGTCTGCTAATTCACTGCTGTCGTAGCAATCGCTGTTACACGGTAGTTAATCGCACGTCCATGAGGAGTTGCTCATTCAAGTAATAAACTACGTACATATAAGCAGTCAGCACCTAATGTAAGGTGTTGCCTCTTAACCCTGTGTTGTTAATCAAACAGTGTGTGCGTGTCACTTCATGCTTAGCTGGTTTAGGCCATGCTCCTAGTAATGTAAGCCTAGTCCAATAGTTCACAATTCACAACCGCCATCCTTGCAAACAAAACTACAAGTGAAGTCGCGAACTACCGATTTTCAATCGTCACTTGGCAACCGGGCTACAGATATTGGTGAAAGTTTGTTTCACACAGGAAACTTACATAAATATATACAACTCACTGTAAATTAACTAGAGGCATTTTCCTATTTCCTTTGAACTAGTAAACTTACTTGTGATTCATAGACTTCATGCCAAATTGATTCTACCGAAGGCATGTACAAACATGACCAGATAAAAACTCACCTGCAATAGAAGTATGACCGCCCACATATTTTTTTCCACTACAAAGTGGTTTCTCAGCTTTTACTAGACTTGTTGCTGTCGATGTCCTGTGTTCTTCAATGACTGGCTCACACTTGACGGTTGCAGTCGTGGTTTTTGAGCGAGCCAACGCTTTCTTCTTGGGAGGAACACCATTTAGTAGATCGTGGCTTTCTTCTACCTTTACTTCTGACTGCAGTTTCTGAGGATCTTCTATTACGACTGGAGATTTAGCTGACTTGCGTTTCCGCATTATCTGCTTTTTTCTTGTCTCTGTGTCAACGGTAGGTTTCGCTTCGGCTGTGATTTTTTGCTTTCTAGTGTTTCTGCCAGTCTTTACAGGTTCATGATTTTGCTCTTCAACCACTTCTTGCGTTCTAGTGTTTCTGCCGTTCTTTACAGTTTCATGATTATGCTCTTCAACCGCTTCTATCTTAATAATGGACTTTTCATTATCTACATCACTCGCCGTAAGCTGATTTTTACTTTTTCGACTTTTCGTAGAAACCGCTGTAATTCCGGTTGAAATAGGCTTGCCGTTTTCACTTTCAGCACACAGCTTAGCTGCACGGCGTGGAGCCATTGTTAATTTCTGTAAATAAAAAGATGAGGCATACAGATGTTTGTATTTTTCAGCTGCTATAAACGAGTCAAAATGAGTTACACTAATATCCAACACGGTATTCTTAAAAACACCAACACCAAGTCATAATACACTATAGGCCTATGTACTTTTATCAATAGTTTGATGTTCGATTACTAATATGTTGTGATGTCGATGTTTAGCCAAGGTTGATTATTCGTTCGATGCATTATGATGTCCCGATTCCTAACAAGGACCTCAACCTCCGCCCGACCGCAGTGCTCCTAGCTAACAACGCAAGCAGAGAGTCAGAACAAGCAGCACTACAGGGT
This sequence comes from Lithobius niger, assembly GCA_023313725.1. NCBI lineage: Eukaryota > Metazoa > Arthropoda > Chilopoda > Lithobiomorpha > Lithobiidae > Lithobius > Lithobius niger. The sequence goes on along the minus strand of JAHWFP010190083.1, from coordinate 20,673 downwards.
GACGTCGAGCCACTATGACTCTCCCCATCCACCTAATTTCAATCGCAGTCTAGCAAATCCAGGACGAAATGCAAGCTTGACTCACTTCAATTGCTTGGGGAAGGGGGGGGGGGAGACAGCAGCTATCCGGACAGGAAAGGATTTCCCCAGCAAAAATTGCACCCAAACTAAAGACTCAGCCAAAGTATAACACCAGCCAGCCACGAGGTGTTACTACAAGCCACTTCACCCACTACAACGACGCAGAACAAAACCAGAGAGATCGTTTCTATTTTAATTTTTGGAGGTCCCCTTGCCTAACACAATACACGGCAAGTGTCATTAAGTGATTACCGAACTTTGCAATATTGCGTCTAAACTGCAAAAAAAAAAGGAAATTTACACTGTGCAACTAAAAAGAAAAGCCATTATCATGCATTACCCCCAAATCCAAACCCAATTTTATCAACATTTTGTAAAAAGCACAAAATGTAAACGAACGTGTTTGGGTTGCGGATGTCACCGGTAAGCCAAAAACAAGTGAGTCAAAAGAACTTAATAATTCAAGTGCCTGATGAAAACTGCAGCCAGCAGTTGAAAATTCGCAAGACATTTTGAAGTATCTTTTGTGAGAAAATGAGCAGAATTCGTGGGTGAATAGTTTTGAGTTAGAAAAGGAGTTTCATAGTAGCATTTATAAGGATGTTTTCCGTGATATCAGGAGTGGCGCCAGAATTGTATCGACACGGAGTCAAGTTATTTCCGGTATTTTCTTAAATACTGACCACTGTGTTGGGCCCGGAATTACAGTAACTCCGGATTCGTAATTTGCTTTAACTAACCATAGGCTATACTACAAGGCAACCATACCACCTTGGATTAATAACTACACTTCGTTATGGGATACTCACTTGCTAGATTTACCACTCAAGCATCGAGTAGGCATGGCATGATACACAAGTTTAGGCCACGCAAAAAAAATTGTTTGTTTTACGGGCGAGGTTGCAAATTGAAGCACCAGGCAACCAGGCATTTTATTTTTTTTTTATTTTATTTAACTAACCACACTTCTTTGACATGTACCTAGCGCAAAGCTGAAAGAATATGCAGTCAGCCTAAAAAAATATAATATTGTTAAATATGTTATTTATGTCATCTAATATTCACAGTTTTTTAGTTTTTGTCAAATAACTTCTTAGTGGTATTAGCTAGAGGTTTGAAATTGGCCCCATTGGAAAGCTCGTTTCGAGGCGGTTAAAATGGTGTACTAGAATGTCAAAAACGGTCAATATTTGGCGAAAATGTGATTTTTAGTGGGTGAACCAAGTTTAAAATAAAAAGGTTTAACCCGCGATAATTTAAAGCACCCGCACGCGCCTGTAAACTAAACAATTAACTTTGCGTGGCCTTATACCGATAATTTTTTTCACAAATTATCGCGATAATCGATAATATCTCGATAAAGCATTTTGAGGCTGGAATAACCAACAAGAATTAAAATAAAACTTGGCCGAAGTCACCTTCAGGAATGTGAATTGAGTGTCACTCATCATTTGGCCAGTAGTCACGAAAATGCACTTGCCATTGTCCCTTACTTCGTCACTATGTAGAAACGATTAAGCAGTTGTGCAACTATTTAATGCTTAAATTCTTTGTATTAAACTAATTCTCCAATCAGCTAAAGTGGCTAACAACAGTACTGCACACTTGGTCGGAGTGCCCATTGTAATTATGAACCAATGCTGCAAACCGCTAGTTTCTAGCTATTAAGATTTGCGAGATATAACAATTTAAGCATCGGGGTTTGCACGATAATTTGATAAATCAAAAAAGCGCGATACGATAATCAGCAAAAATTTTTATCGCAATTTTATCGGATTATCGGGCCACCCGTAGCAAAACTCCATTACAGACACAGTAGTTTCTTTTTACCACGAGAGCACGAACTGCGGACATTGCGGAAGTGACGGTTAAGCTACGTCACCAGCACCTGCCTTCTGTAGAAGAACGTAGGCTAACTATATGTAGCGCGATTGGACCGAATTTTAGTTTCAGTCTCGGATTTGAGAGGAAGTAGCTGTGCTGACGCTAGTTTGTCGTCGCGTTGTACAGTTGGCGCAAGCACGTTTTGATTGCGAGCGCATTCGATGGAAACTTGAGTAGTTTTCGGATACCACTATGTATCTTTCCAGCAAACCGTAATTGATAAAGATACAAAACATTACAACAAGCTAGCCTAACATAAAACGGATTGGCTAATCTAAACGAATTGGGGGAAAAAAAATAACAAACTCGTTTGTTGCTTAAGGTCAGATTATCTGATCCAAAATCAAAACAGCAAAGAACACACAAATAAACTTGCCTGTAATATTCAGACACTGTAGTATTCCTGTACTGTTTAGTCCACGTGAAACCTTACCGCTGTATCCGACCAATAAACACGTAAATACTATCAGGAAAAAATAAACACTTCATCGGCTCCTGATAAAATTAAAGCCAGAGCCAAAATTTCAAAACTTTTCATGCCCAAACAAGAGAAGAATAGTGTAAGGCTGTAGACACACTCGACGTCTTTCTTGGCTAAACTTTTCCGTGTTCTTCAGTTCGCCAGCTACCGTTCGTTCATCACCCTACTGATGATACGATGATACCATGGTGATACGCATATCACTTTTCAAAATTTTCACTCTTCCAGGCATGGCATTTCATTATTACTTTCGAGGTTTTCGCGGATTCGCACGAATTCTGAATTCCCTGTAGAGCTCTGCTGAGCACACTAAGACAATTAATTTTTAAATATTTTCCAGCGATGTCGTAGAATGCCTCAATCATTAGCTGATCTATCGTGTGAAAAAGTAAAAATGGTAAAAACATTTGACTACTGCAGTAAGGTTTCACGTGGAATAAACAGTACAGCAACACAGCAGTACCCGAAACCTTACAGGAAAGTTTGTGTTCCTTTGCTGTTTTGACTTCAGATCAGTTAAACCTTATCTTAAGTATCAAACGAGTTCGTTTTTGTTTTTTAATACAAAGAACGGCCTATGGACTACGTCGCTTGCATGTACGAACGTTCGCGCCACAAGGTCTTGGCAGGACAGCACGTGTGTTGTTGTTGTTGTTGGCTGTCCGTGCCGAGCTGGTTCGCGCATGTAACAAGCCCCGTGTTTAGCTATCAAAATCGTTATATGAGAATGTTCAGTCACAGATTAACGAACATTGCCCCGCATGTTGTTTAATCTGTGTCCTTGATCATGCTAGATCGTGTTTGAATCTTACCACTATCGTCTGGCGAACACTTACCAAAAGGAAATTTGCAAATGCAGTCTTATCGGAAGTCAATATCTTCCTATCGCATCCTATCGAGCACCTATGCCAGGCCATCTTCCGTTGATCTCTGCCTTCGAAAACAAACCCAAACTCGACCAAACTCGTCTAACCTGGAGGCAGTGCGACACCTACTTGATATCACGCATCCGGTGTTGTTGTACCAAACGGTCAGTAGGTGAAACGGTCAACGGAATCCCTGTATAATTTTTGGTCAGTTTTGTTCAGTACTTTAGACTATCCACAATACCTTTTTCATTGTGTTTTCTCGTATTTTCATTACAACCAAATAAAAGTGAAAAAATGTATTGAAATAGATTTAGTTCATGGTCCGTCGATCCTATTATCTTCGGTAATGGTCTGCTGGAGTATTCCTCAAAACTCACAACTTTTCAGATGGCGCTGGTAGCAAAAGTGGGCTAAGAATGTAGGGATTTACAATGTGAACGTGTTAGAAGAGCACTGCCGTTCGGCATTTGAGAACGAATAATAGTATAATAATAGCAGTATAGGTTTGTTGCAAATGCAACCGGAATGGCAAGGACCTGGTGGTCACTGACTGCCATCCGATGTTAAAACTAAAAAAAAAAAATTATATAAATTACAAAAGTTAAACAGTTTAAAAGTATAAAACAAATACGATGGCTTGGCTCCAGAGGATGGGTTGATGGTATTGGGTTGGGGTCACGAATGCCTTACCACCAAGGTTAGACCTACCAGGAACACAATGGTCCCCGATGGCATCGCCAAACGTGAGGGACAAGAGCGGGGACGAAATTACAGCAGATAACAAAAAAATCCAATAACAAAGAAATTCAATAGAAACAATAGGCTACAACTTTTGATTTTTACAATTACTATTATTTTCATAAGGCATTTGACACTGTGAGCCATTCATTGTTGCTTTTAAAGCTTAAGGCATATGGGCTAGCCCCTAATGTTCTTCAGTGGACTGCAGATTTTTTGCACCAGCATAATCAGCGTGTTATGTTGTGATTAATGGCATCACCTCTGAAAGTGAAGCTGTTACTTCTGGTATCCCTCAGGGATCTGTGGTGGGACCTTTCCTTTTTTTCACTTTTCATTAATGACTTGCCTGATGTTCTGTCGTCAACAGTGTGAATGTTTGCTGATGACTGTTCATTGGACAACGACATTAAAACACATGTAGACTATCTGGTATTACAACATGATCTGGATAGCCTCTCACATTGGTGTGATGTTTGGGATATGAAGATTAATGCCACGAAATCTGCAACTATGTCTGTCTCTCGCAAAGTGGCTAGGATAAGATTCTTTTTTCCTACCGTGTGGGACTGGTGGATGTAATTGAGATTCTTCGTAAATGCGAAACTAGATGTTCGGGTGTTATTCTTGATGATAAATTGACACGGCAAAACCACATCGGCAGAACTTGCGAGGATGCCTCACGAACACTACGTTTCTCATACAGAGTTCTTCATGATGCACCACCTAATGCTCGACTGGTGACTTACATTACAAAGCCCTTGTTAGGTCAAAATTAGACTATGCTGCTAGTGTTTGGGACCTTTACCATTAAAATGTGTCAACAAAATTGAATCTCCTCAACGTAATTCAGCTAGACTCATTACTCACCAATTTGGAACTGACATCTGCATTACTATACTGGTTGCTGATTTAGGGTCGTGTACATTGCAAGCCCGACAAAGTGAGAATAGGCTACTTCTTCTTTTCCGGATCTCTCATGCAAGTACGGTTGTTGACCCAAACTTATATTTTCATGTGCCTCACTACTACAGCCGTGGTGATCATGAAAAAAAAATCCGGGTTTTCCAAACGAAAAGGAACTACCTACGCTTCTCGTTTTCCCATGCACCATCTTCTAGTGGAATGCTCTTTCACCTCAAATTGCCGAATACTTTGTCCTGCGAGTCCTTTAAAAAGAGGCTTATGGATTCTAGAATCGCTGTTTCATGCAGTGACCAGGGATGACTGGTTTTTTTTGTGTTGTGCATTCTTTGTTGTTTCTCTTTTTCTTTTTTTTTTTGGATTTTTGATCTGCCTTTAAAAGCTGCCCTAATGCTCCGGCGCGGCAGCAAATACATAAATAAATAAATAAATAACTTCAACTCTTCTTTATCCCATGCAATATGCTTTACTAGTCGTAAAAAGGAAGGAATCTTTCGGCAAATGAGAACAGCATCAGACATTCATTGTTTGGCTTTGCTGCAGCACTTCGTTGGCATGGTAACCACCAGTGTTTGGCAGGGAGCAGCGTCACAGGACACCATCTGCACAAGGGTCCATGGTCATAAAGGTCCCGTCACAACATAACGTCATAAGAGTCCATACCCACAAGAGTCCAAAGACATAAAAGTCCTAACGTCGACACCGCCCCCTAAAAATACTCATCCAAAGTCGTAAGGGTCCCAATACAATAAAGCCAAAGGAGTCCAACGTCATAAGAGTTCGTGGTCATAAGGGTCCGTCATAAGGCCCCTATTACTAACCCCATCATAAGAATCCACTGTCACAAGAGTCCCGGCTGCAAGGGTCCAAACGTCAGTCATAGGAGTCCCCGTCATATAAGTCTAGCACGGAACAGGCACAGGAGTCTCAAGTCACAAAAGTCCAAAATCCTGAAACTGGGTACCGTCAAAGGTGTCCACCGTCATAAGAGTCCTTGGTCAGGCCGTTTATGATGGACGGAGGGATAACTGACATTCCTGAGGGAAGAGGAGTTGAGTAGAGATAAAAAGACACTAACCTTGGCCTCGGCTTGGAGAGTTAGCTAAAGTTCCATCATCGACGATAGCGCTTGTTTTTATTCGTCTTTTATGTTGTTTTGTTTATTTAATGTCTGTTACGGACCTTTTATTGGCTTGTTCGTAAAAGTATACAAGGGTAGAACAGTTCAAAAGTTGATTGGAAAAATAGTCTTTGGCAACCAAACTGTTTCTTGCATGCATTCGTGGTTGCTAGTCTTTCTTTGCCAGTAATCTTAACATGTTCCAGGTGTTCCACCTGAAAGCAAACTTGGAAGTTACCGAATTCTTGCAGGGGTGGTGGTGTAGGATAGTTTCGCAGAATCCCATTTCGGCAGAAAAGTCAATTAATGAAAAAAACTACACATATATTTCGTGCATTTAAACCTAGCGGTAAATATTAGCGTAAAGACAGCTTTTAATACCACAAAAAGTTGGGTGGTGGGAGCAATTTGCAAGTACAGGAAAAAAAATCAAAAAATGGGACTAAATCCAATCCCAAACCCAATGGAAGCCTGGAAGATGAGGTAAACAAATCGGGGATAGGGGTAATAAGTTTTACTTCTTTTAAAGTACCAGGTCGCTGTTTAATAATTGCTTGTTGTCTGTAAGATTTCAATGCTGTAGTTTCTTCACAAATGCATCATTGTATTTGTATTTTCATTGAATTCAGGCCACATGTTAAACTTATCATAGTCTTCCTTGTATACGGCTTTAGTACAGAGCTAGTTTTTGTTAAATGAACATGGTACGCAATTTATCAAAATTGTCCCTTGATCATCACAAATCAAGGTGCGAATTTTCGGTGGGTCTTTTATCTTTTGGAAAGACTCCCACCTTCCTCGGGCACTTCGAGCGTTGAACGCCTTTTGACTTGGAGAAATGGGAAGTTCTTGTTTTGTTTTCCTTGCACAGGTGGATGATTGGTGAATACTGATCAAATTATTTAAATAATGCGATGGACTGAAGAAATTCATTAAAAAATTAAAATAAAGGTATAGTTCCCAATGCTTGCGATTGTGTGGATTGCTAACCTTTATTTATATTTGTTTTTATTTATTTATGAATTTTTCAAATATTTTATTAATTTGTTCAATAGTCACCGAGTATCCACCTGGAAAAGCAAGATGGAGATTGCCACCAACACTATAACAATTAAGATTGTGCATGTTTTATATATGATCTAGACACACGCTAGTGTGTCGGGCCAAGTTAGGCAATAAACATCACAGCAATTCAATTGTCGAGGACGTAAACCATTAGAGCGCGACGCCATAGCGTAAGTGTCCAATATTCTGAAACATAGTTTGGCACATTTGAGGAACTTGAGGAGAAATATTAATTCTATACAAAATTTTAAATTGTGTTAAAATCGAGAGCAATGACCCAACTGACAAAAATTAGCTCGCGTAGGAATGTCAGTTAAACTGCTTTCAATGCAAAATATGACCCTCAAATAACGTTGCAAATGTGTTACTACCTAGCCAGATAGCTAGCCGCTAGTATGCTCAATTCCATGTTAAATCCCATAGGGTGATTATTCACCCATACCGAGACAAAAAGGAAGGCTCCCAGCTATGAAAAAGGATGAATGGCTGCAGTACGATACGAACTGCATACATTATCTGATTTGCAGCCTGGGGGTGTAACGGGAATGGCGAGGGAGGGCGTGTAAGTACGAAAGTATTGTTATAACCATTGCTAGTATTGTAGACGTCTAACACACACAAATTCTCGATTTCATAGAAGCACTTGTGGTATTATAGCTGATAATTCCTTTTCAGAGAATATATTAATTTAGTAGATCTGCCTTTAACTTATTTTCTAAAAGGTAGGAACCTCCCTGCTTAAAAGGGGGTAGGGAGCGAACCTTTGCTGTATGCTTCAAAGATTTCCCACCTGAATCGTTTTGCTTTCAAAAGCACTATGCCAATTCTTCGCAAGCTGAAGATATGATTTTTTAGTACTACCGTAAGATGCCTTGAGAGTGGTTGATAAACCTTTAAATTTTCGCCATAAACTTAATTTCATGCGTGCTGCCTTTCTAAAATTTGCAGGAAGAGTTGACTTCCCAGGATGCCTGGGAGTCATTTTCACAGAGCAAAGTTCAATAAAATGGTTCAGATTTTTGGTAAAGCCAACCCAAACTTTATAGACCGATTCCCCAAGTAGTGGCAGTAAGTCGCCCAAGCAGGGCCCCCACAACGGGGGGGGGGGGGGGGGGGGCCCCCCCGTCCCCCCCCCCCGGCCCCCAGGGGGCCCCCCCCGTTAACCGCCCCCCCCCCCCCCCCCGCCCCCGCAATTGTGAGTTTTGATTACTATGGGTAGTGTAGTCGATTTGTGTGTATTGTGAATTTTTTTTTACACTCCCAACAAACAGCAACTCCAATCCAACGGCAACGAGCACGGAGCAGGAGCACTGTAGTGCAAGCCTATCAACTTTCCAGGCAGAGAAGTCTTCAAACGTAAGCGACCCGGATTAATGAATGAACCAGCCCGTTAAGCCCAATAGTGGCCTACGAATATTATAACAGTGTAACCTTTTTACGATTTCAGTCTGGGGAGGGGGGGGGGCACTGTTGTAGTTAGTCCCGGCCCCTTACTTTGATGTGGGGGCCCTGGTCCCAAGTCACTGTAGCAAGGCCGCAACGAAGTCTGTCAAAGTTCAATTTACGTTTAGAAGAAGTACAACACTCTGTAGAGTATATGCCACAATTTACCTCAAACTGGATCATGCAATGGTCATAGAGCCGAGATTTTCAACTTCACATATCCCAAAAATCTAGGGTCAGTGGAGAAGAGAAGGTGAAGCGTGTTGGAACCCCGAGTAGGGAAGGACTAGTTGCTGCACACCAAGTTCCACAACCAAAACAAGCAGTGCAGTGGTGATGGCTGTTTGAGGTGGTTAGAAGATTTTGCTAGTTTAGTGTTAGTTCCTTGCTAGTTTTGCGTTAATATTTTGCTAGTTTCATGTTAGTGTCTTGTTAGGTTTATGTTAGCTTCTTGTTAGTTTCATGCTAGTTTCGTGTTGATTTCTTTCCAGTACTCTGACGGAAATGGTTGGTCCTCACCAAGGCCAGTGATGGTTTAGGAATGGGTTCAGAGAACCTTCATGTTTGTGTCTCCCAGTTTGGGTCTTGCAGTTCGTGTCAGTTTCTTGCTATGGTAAAATCCACCCACATTAGTCAGTGGAGAGAGTGTTAGCGGCGCGACCAAAGCCTGCTTACCACTGATCTATCTGTATTCATCCGCGAGCTCCAACTCAAACAATGATGCAAAAATAGCATAACAATTCATCTGCGCGCACATTTTTGTTGCTAATAAGTTCACATTTTTTAGGCATTGTTACCCTATAGCATTTCTTTATTGTTAATACATTTATGGTTTAATGCTTAATAGTGTGTGTTATTTCTGCATTACCAAATTTTATTAAACAGGAATGATTTCTCTCTTTCACAAATGTTCCTGAAAAGAGTCGTATTGGTTTGGCCTTTAAAAAGCCCGTTTTGAGGAGCGTTAAAAGCAGGTGGGG
>JAHWFP010190082.1:34953-64448 GCA_023313725.1 Lithobius niger | reverse complement strand
TTCGAACCTTCAGGTTTATAATACTGCCTGTGCGGACACGCCAGTGCATCACTCTAGAACATTGCCAAGGTAAAATTAACCATAATAAATCCAATTGCCCACTTCGGTTCTAGTTGTTAAGGTACTAAATTTAACTTATCATTTCGTACCACACAGCACTACCACAACAAAATAACACTGTTTGAAAAAGTTTAAACTCTGATAGGAATTCAGAGCACTAATTTTCATTGCCTAAATGAAAAAAAATTGCAACTTACCACAAATATGGAGCAAAGATGTGGTTGAAAGACCTATCAGTTTAAGCTTAAGTTTTTAAAGATTACCAAAGGTACCGGACTCGTCGCCAACCGTGATGTCCTGGGCGGGGACACACCTAAGCCCAGTGTGGGCACCAATAGTAATAACTCACACGGACTCCCAGAGTGTAGGCTACAGCTGATAAGACAGCGAACTTCCTGTTTACTTCTTTTTAAATACAAGTGTAACAGGAAGTCATGTGATACAACTTAATACTATATACAATTATGGAATAGCCTATTAGTAGTTAAAGGGGTATCTTGGTAGGGTTAACATATTGAGACGAAAATGATGGCTGCCCTTGTGGAGCACACAAGTGACGACTCCACAGTCTCAAGTGAAAATTCCGCGACGCAAAACTCGAAAGAGCTACCGAGTTGGAGCAGCTGACAAAGATTTTCAAACCGATCGCAGACCCCATCCGAGAGCAGACCTAACTTCGCACAACAAGGAGGCGACCTCTCAACGTCAGCTCCAGATCAAAGAGTTGCTGACTATCAAAGAAAAACTTCGGAACATTCAGATGGCCTTGGAAGCCGCAACTAGCCCCAGCAATTATAGGTAGGAAGATGGAGAAGACGAAGACTCGGAAACCGAATTGGCTTTTAATGCTGGGGCGATGAAACGGTTATCTAACTCTATGGGTAACTCATGCCCAGCACCCTCAAGCAAATAGAAGCCATGACTCCATAGAAGCCATGACTCCATGAAGCCAAATGAGATACTCAAGAAGAAACTTCTTTGCTCAACACCGTGCAACTAGGGCCGATAGCTACTGAGTACCTGAGCATGGTCGCCACTAGGGAGATCCTCACCAACCCCACTTTCGGTATAAGGTACGATCAGGAAACTGAATGGTACAAGATAGGTTCTGCGGACGTGGATTTTGAAGGGAATGACGTAGCATAGGGTGGGGGGGGATGTTCAAAGGCACCGACGAGTTGCGGCAGTTGATCATGTCCAAGAACCCTTGTAAACCGACAGACGATTACCCAAGTCACGATATTTTTAGGAGAAGCAGCGCAGTCTACAGAGACCACGATCCTGTGTCTAAGAGACTGAAATCGAGCGCTGGTTAAAAGTATGCTACCTTCATTAACCGGTATTTGGAAAGGAGAAGAGGCAGCAGCAGCAGCCTACTTGACAAGGGGAAGGATACCGGTTTTACAAAGATCCGAACGATCTGAGCGAAAGACTGAAACTGATCAGGGCTTCAAGAGATGCTGGGAACCCCTCGCTAGTACACATTTACGCGCAGTTGAAAACTAATAGTCTTTTATCGGATGCTGAGCACGGGAAGTTGATCGAAGAGTTTGGGAGATGTTAGAAACACGAGCAAAAATTGAACAATAAAGGGCTAAAGAGCAATTTTAAATACGTAAGACCATTCGAGACACTTTCGTTTCGTACGACGTATGGGGAACGATGACGTCCTCGTCCATATTTCTTTCCTCGAAAACAATGGATTTCACCACCAAGTTTTTGACGCCTCTACTGCTCGCGGATAACACGGAGGGATCACCCTAGTCGCCGGATCACCCTGGTCAACTTGGAAACGTACAACTCCATATCGAACGTGAAAGCTTTCGACTCGGACATGTTTAGGTACAGTTACAACAACGGTAGGGAGTGGACGAAACTCGTCATCCCGGAAGGTTCCTACGAATTAGAAGCGATAGAAAAATACGTCTACGGAGAGCCGAAGAAGCATTAGCACTGGGATGTGCCGAACGACGCCTCACACATTCTTATCGTCACCAACCCCAGTACTCTGAAATGCGAGCTGCATATAACAGACAAACACTACAAAGAAGATTTCTCTACTGCCGATCCGAAAACCATGGGAAAGTTATTCGGATTCGAGCCCCGAGTGTACGTACAAGGTATCAGCATTGCTGAGAACACGGCCAACATCCCCGTTGTTAATTCCATCTTGGTACACTGCGATCTGGTAGGAAATTCTTACGTGAACGGGTCGAGGCAACCTGCCCTATACTCTTTCTTTCCTAACTGCGCACCGGGATACAAGATAGTGCAATCCCCTCACAACTTGATCTATTAACCCATAACCAGCAACGCCATTCACTCTATCAGGACGACTCTATCACTCTAACTGAACAGGTCGATCGTCCGCTTAATTTGAGGGGCGAGACCATGACCATGAGACTGCACTTGAGGAAGCGGTAGATTACAAATAAATTAAATGTTGAACTTCAAACCCAACAAACCATCCGCAAACAGCAACCCCCGCCGCCTACCGAATCCCGGGCTGAACGTCGACAAGTTCTGACTCCATCGAACGCGGCCTATCTCGATAGTCTTATCTCCAATGCGAAATCGAGACCATAAAAGGATACTTAAATGTCCAGGAGCCTTCTACCTTGGACAAGTCCGTGGTAGAGTATAATTACCATGATTACACCCCGATAGTTGGGACGAACTTGAACTTAGAATAGTGGTTCAGAACCAGGATCACTTCACCTATCCCCACCAGAGTTACCTGCACGTGTAGGGTGCCCTGGTAAAAGCAAGCGATGGGTAAGCTTATGCAGCTGCCGACAAGATAGCTCTCGTAAACAACACGATAGCCTACCTCTTCTCGAACAGCAAGTACCAGATAGGGGACAAGACCGTGGACGAGATCGTCACCCGGGATTTGCTAGCACCATTCAGGGAATCGTCTCCTATGGCCGACAAGACTAAGCCCACGTAGCAAATAGGGGATGGTTCTGAACAATGCCAGCGCCAGTACGGCCGACGATGGAACAAACGCCGTCTTCAAACACAAGACAGATGTCCTTCTAAGTGCCCACACCCCGAAAGGATCTTTCGCTTATACACCCGCTCTCCCAACTCCTGGGATTCTTCGAAGATTATACGAAAGCGATTTACGGGTTTCAGCAAACGTTGATTCTAATGCGGGCTGAGGATACGGATGCCATCTTCCAAGACACTGGATAGCCCCGGGAAAGATCATTCTAGAGTAAGTGTCCTGACCCCTTCCCCACATAACCCCTTTGGACACGCAGGAAAATAGGCTTTACGGACTTGTGGATGCCGGAATCACCGTACCCATGGCTTTCAGACACTGGTAGTCGGATATGCTTGATTTGCCCACTACAACTAGCTGTACTTGGACATTGATCACAACGAGTTCTATCAAAAAGCTGAGATACGTAATAATTGGGTTACAGACTGCGAGGGCAGCAGATCAGAAAAAAAATCCTGCCGTCTTCGATCGCTGCAGTCTAACGGACGCACACGTAACTCTGAACTCGGAGCGATATCCCTTTCTCGACATGAATGTGGATTTTGCCAGCGGTAAAATCTCGAATGTTTATCAAGACTTATTGAACTTTAGGAAGCAGTATTACGGCGAGCTGGCAATGGGACCTGCTTTCGATGTTTCAAGTTTTGCTAAGATCTTTACGCTGATCTTCTCAAAACTGAACGAAAGGCTTAAATCGAGCGTGATCGACGTGACTTTGAGATGCTACGCCTTAGTTATCAGCGACCGGCTTATGACCCTCAAGTTGGACAGGAGCAAAATTAAAGTCGTGACATGAAGGGAAAAACTCGATAGAATGAAAAAAAAAGATAAATAAATACTTACATTAATTATGTATTCGTCAACCCCCCTTCAGTTATCGGTTTCCCAGAAGCGGGGTATGCTTCGACAACTCAAGGCAGGAAAAACACCAACTGTTCGTCTGTCCAACTATCAGTTGAAGAAGAAGACCAACGTATCTCTACCGGTCACTAAAACGCAACAGTAGGGAATTAGAGAGGCACGAGCTACGGGCCAGGGATTAAATCTTAAATTCTCGCGTACACAAGTCCAGAAAGGCGGCTTTCTTCCCCTACTTCTCCCAAGCCTCACTGCCCTCAGAGAAGTTGGAGGTGGAGCGGCTGGAATAGCCAAAGCCGTGAATGACCCCAATGTTAACTCGAGACAACTTGAAGAAATAAAACATCACAATGCTAAGATGGAAGCACTAGCCGCTTCGAAAACGGGTGGTGGATTGAGAAAAAAAAGTCGAAAGGTGTGGTCGCGGATTTTATCAGAAACCGGTGTTCCAATGAACAAACCCTTAACAAACTTGGACCTCATCAAATACGCTAAAAGTTGGGGAGCCGCACATTCAGAGGAGTTTATTCGAAAGACCTGCTCCCGTATCGTCCCAGAGTGTCCGAATGCGTTATATTTAACTTGCAGGACTCGAGAGACGGGGGTGGAACTCACTGGACCACGTATTACCTAAATGGAGGTTCATGTGCCGTCACCTTAAAATGGGAAAATCATCTGGAACTCGAGGAAGATAGAAGTGGCCGACAAAATATTGTGCAGGCAATATTGCTTGGCCATACTGCATTATTTTAATAAAGGATATACTAATTTGTTTGAAGTGGTGGAGCGGCTCGGTAGATGATACGAGGGGAAACCAGTAGCGGTGAAAAGAAGAAAAATGAACTTGGCGGCAGCCTTGTGATGGAGCGAGAAAATGAACTTGGTGGCAGCCGTCTGATGGAGTGAAAAAATGACCTTGGCAGCAGCCTTGCAAGAGTGACCAGGGTGTGGGTGTTCAGTTAAGGCAGACCAGATTCGAACCGTTTTGCTCTAGGACTAGCGGTTCCCGAGTAACGGCCGGTTAATTGCAAAATGAACTCGGTGGCGGCATAGGGACCACTCGGGTAAGTCGAATCCCGACCAGTTTCGCTCTAGGACCGACGGTTCTCGCATCATACCCACGGGTCCACACTTCCTCGAGCTGTTGCGCAGGGTTGATTGAAAATCCTTTCCTACATAAAGCAAAATCTGCTTATACACGACTTAGCCTCTAACTCGCAACTCGAAGATGCAGTCCGAGACTCGATATCGGTGTGATTTCCCCAATAGTTGCAAGTACCGTCCCAAAGAGATAACTCGCCCCACTCAGTGGCTGCTCGACCCGGTGACTGGGGTGTGGGTTAAGCGGCAGGAGACGAAGACTTAGAGAGATGTTTCCCGAGTAGGGCCATTTTAAGGAATTTTGGAAATTGAAACTGGGGGTCTCCAAACTTGTGTTGTCACCAAAGTGTTTATAATGCTGTGTTCGGCTCCAGGTATTACGATCAGAAATATTGGGTTGGTCTTGCCCAGTTGAGGCATTACTGTTGTCATTGTCCACCCTCACTGTCATCTCACTTGCAGGTTGCTCTATAATTTCTTCTGGTTGGAGTAGTCTTGTGGCTTGTTCTCCAGAATCGCTTTGCATTGCATTGTCTTCCATATCATCATTATACTTTCCCTGTAAAAAGCAACCTACTGCCTCGTAGTTTGCTGTTTCCTGCACTAGAGGGCAGTAAAATGTCCCACAGCTTTAAGAGCCAACAATTTAAACTCTGAATATAAACAAGCCTTAAAGTCGCCAGACTGATGTGATATCAAAGAAATAAAACAAATTGTACTTACCAAGGGCATGGTTTTTCGATCAGCGTCTTTTGGGTAAAGGTTGGGAAACTTCCATTTCTAGTTTCATTTACGCCAAAATATTTTTCAGATGGTGCTTGCAATCGCAAGCAGCAATAGTATTTGCTAAAATAGCATTGTTTTGAGTTACGGATTGCTGCCGATACTATGTGTTTTGTCCAAAAAATACCGAATAAATGCATTGTTCCAGGAAATATTTATGTGATGCCTAGAACATGTATAAACAGAATAACGATGACAAAACAAATATAGTACATAACGTTTAATTAGAAAAAAATATTTAAATCAAGATAAAAAAATATTGATTGGATAATGCTCGACAACCATGCAAACTTTTTCATTGTTGTATATAAGAACATATGTCACTGAAGGCGGAATGAATTCTCCATTGTTGACGCCAAAGAGTCAAATGATTGTTTTCGTGATTTTTTTTATTTATTTATTTATTGAGCCTAAGAAGCCTGTACGCTATTCGCTCATATTAAACTGCTACTTACGCTATAACACAGACCCCCGCTACAATGCCAGGATACCACAGAATTGGACGAATACAACTACAACCAATGTACCGTGCAGGGGTGTGGGAAAACCGGGGGAAAAACAACATGGCCCATCACCTACCGAACCGTTGAGTGGCCCTGCAGAACCCTATGACCCTGCGTAACACACACCTCCCTGGACCAACATGTGGTGGGACACCCAGAAGCGCCCGTAGTGGATCACCACCTAAATCAGTACCAAATCGCCGGTACCGAGCCCACAAGGGGCAATCTAGTAGAAAGTGGTGAACCGTTTCCTCTCCTCCCCCACACCCACACAAGGCCGACCTGGTCCAGCCCATGCGAGCCCAATACGCTCGGAGCTGTACATGGCCTGTACGAAGACGAGATGCCCAGCTCGCGTCCCGTCGAGAAAGGCTGTTAAGAGTGCTCGGGACCGTAGTCGACGGATGCACTCGAAACAGCTGCCGCCCTGTTTCTCCACCAACCCATCTTACACCCCATTCTTCTCTGAAAACCCTCCGCACCACAGGACGTAAGTCCCGTGGGCCCAGGGCTATGACCAGACGTTCCCCCCTGCCCCCCAGCCCAAGTTTCGCAAGACCATCTGCCAACTCATTACCAAAGCTCCCTGAATGACCCTTAACCCACCCGACGACAGCCGTTTTGCCTTGCACTCCCAAAACGAACAGCTTCCACCCAATCTCATACGCAACCGGGTGAGAACATTGAAGGGAGCGAAAGCTCTTCCGAAGAAAACCCACACCCGCCAAGGAATCCGTCATAACACAGAATTCAGGCAGCCCCAGGTCCATCCCAACATCAAGCGCAACCGAGATTGCAGCCAGTTCCCCCACAAATGCCGACGGGAGTGAAGCAATCGAGTAGCTGTACTCTAACTTAAGTTCTGGGACACACACCCCCACTCCACCCTTGAGATCCACTGGCTGGAAGGAGGCATCACAAAACACCAGGGTACATGTTGGGGGAAGCCACCCCCGAGCACCTGCTTCCAAAATGGAAGACTCTGCAACACCTCCCCAGACCCATGGGGCTGGGGGGTTTACCAAGGACGGGACTGGGAGGCCACCAAGAGCCCCCCCCGCGGAACAAGGACGCCCCTGCCCCCGGAGCGCCCAGCAGATCACGAGCTTCCTGAGACAGGGACTGATAATCCAGAAGAATGCGTGCAAGGGGGTCGCCCTCTCCCCTTGCAATTGCCCGTTGACACAGCCTCACCAACAACTCCTTAGCCCGCACATCAACCGGGGACTCACCAGTTTCAACATGCAAGGCATTAACAGGCGTAGACGGCAAACACCCTGACACGACCCGCAGGCCCTCATTTAGAGCCACCTGAACCCCACAGAGAGCCTGTCGCGTGCCGACAAGCACCGGAATGTGAAAATCTACACAAGAGCGCAAATACACTCTATAAAAGGAGACCAATGTGCCCCGTCTTGCCACTGACTTATTGCTGGCTAGGGACTTCAGCACCCCCAGCCTCGCTGCCACTGTCTTCTTGATCGCAGCCACTTCATGAATCCACCGCAGCTGAGGGTCGAGCCAGTACCCTAAGTACCGAACCTTGGCTGACGACCGAACAACAGTGCCATCAACTGTAATTGTCCCATCACACTGCTGGCCTCGACGGAAAATCATCATCTCCGTCTTAGCACTAGATAGCTGCAGGCCCCTAGTGGCTAGAGCCCTGGAACCACCGTTAACCGCAGTTTCCAGGGCTGCAAGGACTGCTGGGAGGTCAGCACCAGAGAGCCAGACTGCAACATCATCCGCATACGCAACTACATTCACAGACTGGCTCAATTCCACTAGGACAGCATTGATAGCAACCGCAAACAAAACAGGGCTAAGGCAACTGCCTTGAGGCAAGCCTCTGTCAGTGTACCTAACAGCTGACCAGGCCCCACCTACTCTGGTGGCGAACCCTCGCCTGCCCAACAGAGCCAAAACAGCCGCCCGCAATTTCGAGCTGACACCCAGTTCCTTCAGCGAATGAGCAACCCACGCCACATCAACCATGTCGTAGGCCGCCCTAATATCGAGAAAGACAACCACCGCAAAACTATCGTGGAGCCAGGCCTCCCGAATCCCAGACTCGAGGTACAGCATAGCATCTTGTGCCCCTCTGTGCTTTCGAAAGCCAAACTGAGCGCCGAAAAGTCCCGACGTACTCTCCAATTGCCAAACAAGACGGTTAACAAGCATCCTCTCGTAAACCTTACGAGCACACGAGAGGAGGGCAATGGGCCTATCGCTAGTCACAGCTGACCGGACCTTACCCCTACCTAACACTGGGGTAAGAATGGAAAACATCCAAGAGGGCGGCACTGGTGCCCCCTCAAAGCGGCTCTGAAGAAACGCAAGAAACTTCCCACGCTCACTCACGGTCAGCTTTTGAAGCTCCCCGTAAGTGACCCTGTCAACTCCCGGAGCACTGTCAGGACGACAAACACCCAGAGCCGCTGTGAGCTCAATTACACTCAGTGGAGAATCAGCACCGCGCTCTTCCCCCATGGGCCACCCTCTGCACCTTGGGGGGGGAGGACCTTTAGGGGAGTCATACACCGCAGCAAAATTTGCATTAAAAGCCTCTGCCATGCGTGGACCCTGAAGCACCTCACCCGCCTGATCAAAAACCCAAGCAGTGATGGAGCGTGCATCTTGGGGGCGGACCAGAGCCCAGACCCGGGACATAGGTAACCCCTCGGCAACACGTTCACAGAGCCTAACACCAAACTGAGATTTCTCCCTACGAAGAAGAAACCTAGTTTTCGTGATACTGGGGCTTTAAACAATGCAATTAAACAATGCCACTCTTTGGCGTCAACAATGGAGAATTCATTCCGCCTTCAGTGACATATGTTCTTATATACAACAATGAAAAAGTTTGCATTGTTGTCGAGCATTATCCAATCAATATTTTTTTATCTTGATTTAAATATTTTTTTCTAATTAAACGTTATGTACTATATTTGTTTTGTCGTCGTTATTCTGTTTATACATGTACTAGGCATCACATAAATTTTTCCTGGCCGGAACAATACATTTATTCTGTATTTTTTGGACAAAACACGTAGGATCGGCAGCAATCCATAACTCAAAACAATGCTATTTTAGCAAGTACTATTGCCGCTTGTGATTGCAAGCGCCATCTGAAAACTATTTTGGCATAAATGAAGTTTTTGACGTGCGTAGAATGGAAGATTCCCAACCTTTACCCAAAAGATGCTGATCGAAAAACCATCTAGGGCAGGCTTCAATTGATACCCAACACTTAAGATCCAGTAGGTCCACCCTAGCGGCCAGCTCATATCAGTACTGGTTGCAACTTTAAAATTACAAAGCTACTTAATTATTTTGAACACTTAATTAACATTTGATGAATGAATTGAAACCCTCATTAATTTCTACATTTGTTGGCTGCAACATTTTTACTCTGAGAGTTTAGACATTACACCCATTTTAGTTCTTTACCAACATAAATTTCAATTCCAAGAAGTCTAGTGGCATCTATCTTAAATCTTGTGGCTCCCATCTCAAATCTCCTAGGAAGTGACAGCATGAAAAATGCCCACACTTGAAAACTAGGCCCAACCGGGAGCAAAGTATTCACAAAAACCCCAAAATGGCTGACTTCAATTTGGGACACCCCAAAATGGCCACCTTCAATATAAAACTCCCCAAAATGGCCGACAGGAATTGGCGTTATTCAAAATGGAGGCAATTCCGGTCCGCTTCCGCCAGGAAGTGACGTCATTCAAAATGGTGGACCGGATGAGACGTCAAGACCTTCCAAATTGATGGTCTTCTTCCAAGATGGCGGTATCCACAGTTTGCATGGGGGCAGCCATGTTGTCTGATTCTCTCTCTTCGAAAATAGTACTTTCCTACTACTTGTAGGTATTAACACCGACCAGGGTCTTTCGAACACGATTTTGATGTGATTTTGTATTCTCGTCGGCAGAGCAATTATTATTGTAGAGCACTGGGCAAAAATCAAGTAACAAATTTTAGCAAATCAAGCTAAAAACATGAAATTTGGTTTACAAATCTTTCTTTCGAACGAGCCATGGACCCCCATGAAATACCCCCAAGAGCCTTGAGCACCCTGCCGCCCTCCCCAGCACCCCCTCCTGTGCCCCCTCCCAGGGGCTTGGGCAACAAATTCTTACAGACAAGCTAAAAACATGAAATTTGGTGCACAAGTCATTCTTAGCAGCATAAATCGAATCAGCCGTGGAACCCCCATGAAATACCCCCAAAGGGGACCCAGTGCTCCCCTGTGCCCCCTCACTGAGGTTAGACCCACACATTTTTGCAAATCGAGCTAAAAGCTTGAAATTTGGTACACAAGTTATTCTTAGTAGTAGAAGTAGAACAAGCCATGGAACCACCATGAAATACCCCCAAATTAAGGGCCCCAGTGCCCTCCTGTGCCTCGAAATTCGTGCGGATCGAGCTAAAAGCATGAAACTTGGTACTTAAGTCATTCTTAGCATTACAAATCAAACTTACCATGAAACCCCCACGGAATATTCCAAAGGGTTCCCTAGCGCTCCCCTTTGCCCCTCTCTCTGATGGTTGACCAACAAATTATATGTGGCACACAAGTCATTCTTAGCAGTTCACTTCAAACCACGAACCAGCCATTAAACCCCCCTCCCCGTGAAATATTTCCAAGGCTTCCTCCAAGGCTCTATCCCCCCTCTTCACTGCGACTTCACTAAGAAATTATTGCAGATCGAGCTAAAATCATGAAATTTAATACACAAATAATTCATAGTAGAAAAACTGAACTAGCTATGGAACCCCCTTGAGATAATCGACAAGGCACCTCAACAGTACCCCCCCCCCCATGCCTCCTTCTTGAAGCTTGACCAACAAATTCTTGCAGATAGTGCTAAAAGAATGAAATTTGGTGCACAAGTAATTGTTAGCAGTAGAAATCAAATTAGCTATGGAACTTCCGTGAAGTCCTCCAAGGCCCCTCAGTGCTTCCCCCCTATTTCCGCCTCATGAGGTTGATACTCAAAAATTCGTGTTAATCGCACTGATAGCATGTATTTTGGTACACCAATCATTCCTAGCAGTAGAAATTGAACCAGCCATTGATCCCTCAAAGCCACCAAAGCTCCCCCAGCCACCCCCTCCTCTCTGCACGCCATGAAGCATCAATGACCAACAAATTCTTGCTGAATGTACAAAAACATGCATTGTAGCAGTGGAAATCAAACTACATACGGAACCCCATGAGATACATCCACTCTCCAGTACTGCCCTGTGTCCTCTCCATGAGACTGATGCTCAACAAATTCTAGTTCGATTTGTACTGCTAAGAATGACTTGTGTACCAATTCACGTTTTAGTTCGATCAGCAAGAACTTGTTGGTCAATAACCTCATACAGGTGAGTGTGGTATGTGGTAGGGAACAGGTTGGGGCCTTAGCGGGTATCTCGAGAGATTCCATAGCTAGCTCGATTTATAATACACTGCGATAGCCGTGTATTTATATGATTGAAATCCTCTCTCCTGCAAAACTAAAACTATTAATTTCTCCGTTTCTATTCAATATATTTCGACCAAACTTGGCCAGATAGTAGATAGCAACTTTTCCAAACTTTACACCAACTTTTGTGCAATTCCATGCAAGAGTAAACGTAGGAAGCCACACGTAAATTTGAAAACTGTTCGCTTCTTGTTGTTCTGGTTCTTGTTTTTGTTCTTCTTGGCTGACACAGTTTCAGAAAAAACTACTGCACCTACCTAAAATCTGAAACATGATCTGAGCCAGAAATTTCCCTGGGCTTCAACCTTACAGGGACCACTTTTTCAATTGGTCGATCCATTCCGGAGTTAGGGATCCTAAACGATCATTTTGATTGTTTTACATTGTTTTAACCACAAAGGGTTTCAAAGGGTTTAACGAGCATTAACCATTCCTGGTCATCTGCCCGAAGCCCTAAGGCCCTATGTCTGCAACAGCCAGATTCCCAGGCGGTCACCCACCCAAGTATCAATCCAGCCCAATGCTGCTTAACCCAATGCTTTACAGTGTTTTAACCACTGTATTTAGGGAACAATGCCACTCGGCTAACTCCAGATTCATCCTTCGTGCATGCAACAATCAACTGCATGCATAAACCTTTATAGCGCGACACCATAGCCGTAAAAATTATACCAATCGTATCAGTCATCTAGGCACAGGCTAGTGTGTCGCCGCCAAGTAACAGTAGATCATCCCATTGCCGATTGTTAAAATTGATTGTTAATGATAAAAAGGCGACTCACTAGCAGACATGTGTCTGTTAACTGTAAGCAATTGAAAGCATATTTTGGCATGTTGAGGATAAATCCCAATGCGACAGAAATGTTTCAAATTGTGGAAAATGTAAGGGAAAGGGTCAGAGATTAAGAAAAACTAAAATTTAAAGGATGAGTGTCCACCAATCATAGAGAAAAAGATGCGTCAATAACGTTGTTTTTATGTTACTGTCTAGCTAATAAGATTTTTCCCATGTTAAATCCCATAGACTTTTTGCTCATGGCTAGTGCAAAATTGAGAAGGCCTACGTAGCTGAACTTTTGCACACGGATGCATGGTGATCTGAAGATGGTCCTTTTGTTGGTTTGGGGGTTGTAGGGGTCAGGACAAATGTGTGGAAGGGTTTTGAAATTCGCCACTGGCGAATTTAAATTTCGTTTCTTTTCCAAGTTGCAACAAAAGATTTTAAGCAACAATGACTTGAACAATCAAGACTGGTCCTTAGATTTATTGTAAAAGCCTGGACGAATTAAAAACTGAACTGTAACGAAGGACAAAATAAAGAAACGTTGCCGTGGATTGCGTAAGAATAAAGGAATGCACGTTATATGATGGTTACGCAACAATACGTGCATACACGAGCTAATGGGTTTTTTGTTAATAACCCAACAAAAAAATATGCTGAAATGTTTTAGTAACAGCGACCTTCGGGGGTGTTTGCATGACTAAATGTGAACGAAATTTTGAAAAATTAAAGGAAAGTTGCAGGGATAAACAAAACAACTGAAGGGGATGCGCTGATTGAGTGAGTGAAGCGAACGAAATCAGCGATTGTTAGTCAGTGTGTGCAAAAATGGGATTGAAGCATCTTAAACAGACGGTGTAACCTTATGTACGTTCACAATCCTATGAAAGTTGTGATATCCACCCAAAACCAAAAATGGTAGAAAAACCCACCAAGTTGCCAAAAACGGTCGGCCTTTGAAGGTAGTGATATCAGTAGTGTAATAGCATACGAGGCGAGCACAGCACCAATTCACAACTTATGACGTCACAGGACACGTGACCACACCGTCACGACCCCCAAGATGGCGATGCCCATAGGGTGGCCAAGATGGCCGAGCCCCAAAATGGCGTCAGTTTCCATTTCGGACGTGTCGACACGTTATAGTTCATTTCAAACTAAAAAGTAAACCAACAGTGGATTTCATTCACCATTTCATTTTAACAAGTCGAAGGACATTCCCACAGCCATGGGGAGAGAGTAAATATTCAGTAATGGAATACTATAACGTATGAGGAATATGAGAGAAGACCAACTACAAACTCGTGTATCAATGTTTATTTGAGCAACATCAAATCCAAGGCCATACAAAGAGCAAATATATTTACAAATAAAGACACATTAATAGTAAGCTATGATATTTACAAAAAACATTCAATGTATATACAGAATAATAACACTACGATAATGACATAACAACATTGGATAAATCATATTTACAAATAAAACATTCGTGATAAGCTAATCTTTATTTACAAAACCATCCAGTGCGTATACAGAAATAAAGTCTATCTTTTAGAATAATGATGGTAAGGCAACTTTCTGAAGCCATCAGATAATATATGATGTTTCGTGTCAAAGCATGACAGACCGACCTTTTTTTGTTGGACAGTAAAAAGTTCGTGTTTCAAACTTCTAATCGATGTTTGTTCGTAAGAAAAGGTGTTGTGTTGACGTAAACAAGACAAGTAATCATTATACGTCACAACATCTTTTAATACATTCTTTTGTATACCTTTACCGACCCGTTTTACTGTCCCTCCACATTGAAATGAATACATTTTTGACCTTAAGCCAACAAATTCAGAAATAGGCTTTCCACCTGTCTCGTCAGTAAAAGTACCTAGTTTCTTCTTGTTAAGCTCACTGTACAAAAAATGATCTTTGGGGTAATTACTGGTGTCGAATAGATGTGACGAGCATTCCATATCTGTGTAGATGTCGGGCGTTTCTACTTCGTACATCAAACTATCTGTTTCTGTCAGTAAAAGATGACACTTGTCACCGTACCTCCCCTTCATAAAATCTAGGTGAAAACCTAGCATCACCAGCTTGGATTGTTCCAACGTGCTGAACCCAATATCGATTGGTTTGTTGAGAAGTACACGTATTTTGTGTAGTTTAAATAAAACCAAATCGGGACTCAGTATGTCGAAATAATCCAAGGATGGAGCATTCATCAACCTTAAGGCCTTAACCTCGTTGGTTGTTAGTTTAATGTTTACTTGTTTTCTCACGTTCTCCATCGATTTTCCAAAGACCGAATTCGAAAAAAATTTGTACAGGTTTTTTTCAAACTCCGTCGTAGCAGCCTTCCTCTTCTCAGTATTGAATTCTACATAGGGTTTAAGCCACGCTCGTTCAGTAAATTTGATGCCTTTCGTAATTCTAGTTAAAACCATCCCATGTTTCGGGTAATAAACTAGGTTTTTGTGATAACAAACGTAGTCTTTGCGTGGCCTAAATGAGGAACAAGTTTACGAGACGAGGTGGTAGTAGATGGAGCTAGGTTAGTGTTAAAAGGTGACAGCATGTCGGGCATTATTTCGATGTTTTTAGCCGCTAGGGGGTAATCGGCATGTGAATCGTGCAGATTATCAGGATACTCTAGGTCCACCTGTAACAGATACCCCATAATGCTATTTTCGGGTAAACTGAGTACATCCAAGGATGGCAGCTCTTCTTCAGTCAGCCACCTGAAGCCTGAATAAGGTAACGGCTTGCTTAAACAAAAGCCATATAGGTTCGTCGCATCGTAGTAAATAATGAAAGTAACAGGTTTAGTAGGGTCAAAATCAGGTAACAGACGATTATTCGCTTTGGCATACCGTTTGGGAATAATGGAAATCCCACCACGTATTCCCTTACTAAACAAATTGTACATATCAACGTCAGTAAGCGACTCTAATTTAACGTTAGTTAGACGAAGACCAGCTTCCCAACTTAACCCTGGCAAGGTGTAAAGGGTCCAAACGATACTGCTACATACAAATGGTTCTAAAGTGTTCGAAGCAGTCGGCTAGCAAAGCAACATCGACTAAAACGTACAAGTCGTGATAGGAACCCAACGTAGTGCAAATTAGTAGCGTCCCAAACGGTATGGGCGTACGAATAATCATCGTCGGTAATGTGACTGTTGGTTAAACGGAAATAAAAGGCTTCCTTTGGAGGAAGCTGAGTTTCTTCAAACTTACTAAAATCAGTTACATACTCGTACATGTACACGCCTTTTCTCTTTAACAAATGATGAGTGATCGGAAAAACGTGTTCCAAAATGGGGAATTCAGTAACAGTGTCTACCAAATTACCCAGAGACGAAGATAAAAATACAAAAGAGTCCATAAATTTAAAGGGACCAATATTGATAGCAGTGTAGCGTTCGGTATTTTGAGGAATTACAGATATGTTTTTATCACTGAAATAATTTAAACCCCTAACTAGTAGATACGAGTGATAATTTTTTAAATTATGGAATACAATCGGAAACTCATCTTTATACTTGTAAGAAAGTTTGCACTTGTCATGAGCGGCACCCCTACAACGTACGATAAGATGGCAATGGTCACGTACCTGGACGTTAAAGGAATTCACAAACGGTTCATTACCAATAAGACAATGAGTCGCCGCAGTAAAATTAGCATGATCGTCGTCATTATACAACATTTGTGCAATTTCAGACTTGACATAATGAATGACGTCGTATTCGTGTTCTATGAACCTGAAAAATTCGTCTACACAGTTCTCACCCCTGGACACACGTTGCAAATGGACTTATTCGTCAGGGCCTACGATAATGTAAGCAAAACCGCAAGGAACGTGGGATTGCGTGTTAAGGGAAAACGATGACGATGGGTTTGGTTGACAAGTGTTAATGGATGACAATATTGTTTCAAAATCCGTGAACATAACGTACCAGTGACGTAATTGCCTGTCGTAGCGTGCGAATTGCATGAATGCCTTTTCTTTCACAGGCATAACCGTGTGTCGGGCCTCGTAGGATTTGCAAATAATCAAGTGTTCGTTTAAAGAGTCAACGCGACGAAATGAAGAAAGGCAATACGGACAAACGTATCGTGTCTTGTTGGAACTAGTCAGTCGATTAAAGTCCTTGATGTAACAGTAGTGCTGCCCCCGAACCAAGAGTAGCTTCACCTCAGGGCAGTTCTCACGTTTACAGAGATGAATGGGAAAGATGGTGCGATCTTCATATCCGTATAAATAAATGGCAACGTTATTTTGTCCTTCAAATCTGGGTATTTCGTGTACAGGGGTGGGGAAACTGATACCAGTTAAACCTAGGGAGTGTTCGTAACCTCGTATAGTGTCCGACTCTGTTCGGATTGCGAGGAGCAGGATGGAGCGCTGCCAATACGGAATAGATACAAAATTTATTATCGGAGCACTTGACGTTAATAACTGCTTGTTTGTTCGTTAAATATTTGTCCAATACAACACATCCGCACCCACCAGTGAGAGGAGTGTATTTCCCGACGTGTATATCACATCGCTCAATTTTCGACACTACCCAACCGGAACCGTATTGATAGAAAATGTCCAATTGGTGAACGATTTTGGCGATGGCGGCGTCAATTGCGAGTTGTATACAGTTGGGAGAAAGGATGGGTAATGCTGCGCTCCACAGGTAAGTGGCCATGGTAACCTTTTCGCCTTCGGGCCCTAATTTCTCCAATATTAACGTTAGACACAAAATAAACTTGAATTGGGTGAGCTATCCTTGCATAATGAAGAACAATTGGTTCAAGTAGAATCTGAAGGTTCCAAAATAATCATCAACGCTGAGTGTAGAAGATGGCACGGCGTACACATAGCGTTGAAAAAAGTTTCTAAATGCTGAGTCCTGGACTTGCAAAGGTCCAATGTCAAGGTCTGGAACAGATGAATGATGCAGGGCATTATGTTGGACGAACGTGTCCTCCGTTTCGAACGTTTGTCTACATGCGGTGCAGGTGATGAGGTGACATCTGCGGTGCCGTCTCAAGTTGGTACCCGTAGTGAATAAATCACAGCAGGCATCGCAAATGAAAGGCCTAGGAGAGTGACACATGCTCACGTGCCTAGCTAAATTCCTAGCATAGGCGTATGTCCTCCCACAAACTGCGCATTGATGAACCATTTTTGTTCTGAAAAAAAAAGGATCAAAAAGTATATCTGAGCAACCGACACGTCCATTTACAGGCATAAACAAAATAAAATAAACAAACTGATCTGGGTTAGTTCGAGCTTTAAGACTGGTTACAATAGATTTGGCATTACGCCCCAAACACCTCATTAAAATAAAATAAATACAGTAATGTCCGCACACTCGTGAATTGAATGCTTGAAACTGTACGTCGTTGTTACTCCACCACTGTTTAGAGCAAGTAAGTATAGTATATTCAAGTAATCAACGGTCGAATTTGACAAGGGCGGCAAGCCGTATTGGGGGTCGCACATGCCCAAAACGACCCAGTGACTACCGAGCCGGTCTAAATTTACGACGCACGTGATGTAAAGGAAAGGTGCCGAAGCTTATTGTCGCGGATTGATACGACTACACGTATTGAACCACGCTGTTATCCATTGAGCGAGACTAACGAAGTAATTAGGTCTTAGTGTCACGGACTGATACGACTACACGCATTTAACCACGCTTTTATTAATTGAGCGAGACAAGAAACTGACAAACAAACTTAGTGTTCATCCTACCCTTTATGCACTCCTGGCATTTAAGTAGTTAGGTAAGTCAGAACTCGTGATGGAACGTGTCATTAGTACTGATGTGCAACTGTTTAATAAAATCGGGTATAAAATGCGTTTATCAAATATCAGCTAAAAAAAAAGGAAAGAAAACACGAGATGGTTCGGCATGCCCCGAGGCAGAACAGGAACCCGTTCTATAATTGGAGCCACGCACGTATGAGAATGGAGGCGGGTAAAGGAAGGCGAGCCGATAAACATAAGCGCTAAGGAAAAGAAATGAAAAGAAGAAAATCGTCCAGACACATCATTCATTAAAGAAGTCACGTTACCTCAAAAATAGTGCCTTTTTATACAGTATTCACAGATTAAAGGGGTCACCGTTTGTATCGAGACACGTGGGACATAATGTATTCTTTAATACAGTTGTACAATTAAAGAATAGTGTACAACTGCATTACATTGATAGACGTTTGTTTATAGGAAAATGACCACTGTTTAGTTATGGCCGTGAATTAAATCTACCACTCGCTACCTTTAGCTCAGCCGTCCATGTATACCGTAATATTGCATTCACCGGCAGCGAACCGCGGCCGCTGCCAAAGCAGCGGCTCTCCGGCGGCAGGGCCGTCGCCGCAACAGCCAGCCAACAGTTATGGCCAACCGCACCCCGTCCGTGCAGGTCGACATTGGCGCATACCTCTGAATTGAACCAGTTAGCAACGCGGTCTATTTTTGTTAGGTCTATTTTTGTTCCACAGTACATCACGAATCATGATATGTTTTGTCATGTGACTTGCATAGACACATTACTGCACGTATACTTAACTATGGAACTTTGGTTTTTTTTACCAGGAGTGCTTAAAGGTTGGCTGGATAAGAGCTAACAGTATCCTGTTGTTCTGTTTTTATGCGTTTAACGGTACGTTTACATACATCCACGCTATACTGGTCCTTTTTATTCGGTTCTGATTCGAAACTGAACCTATGCACATCTTGGATCGTCACATCTTCGGTTGTGACAGGACGTTCTATATTGAACACGGGGACGGAATTGATTTTGTGTGGTGTAAATTGAGAGTTAATTTAGTTTAGGCCTCTCTACACGGCAACAATTATGCACTCAAAAATGTATTTTGTGCACTATTCAATAAAAGAAAACACACAGACACGTTCGTTTTTGTTGTTAATGCTTTTTTTTTAGTTATTTATTCATTGCGAAATTTACAGACATCAATCGTGGAAATTGTAGTAACTGCTAATAATCTCTCTCGCCGCTAAATATGGATAAAATTGAGCATATTTCAAGATGAATGGATCGGACAGGTAGAAAACTCTTTCGGTGTGTTTACTTAACCAGGCTGGAAGAAGTGTTTTGAACGGTAGTACAAATTTATCTTCGTCTATCAAGTTCTCTACTGGCATTGGATCGTTCTTATAAATGTCCATTAAAACATTTCGTCTAGTAGTTTTTTTATTCAACGGTTTTATTCCTATCATGGCACTACACTCTTAAAAGTATAACGTCTAATTTGACGTGTAAAAGGCAGTTTAGACGTTACACTCGACCAATCGAGTTTTGTAACTTCTCTTAGATGTTACGTCTCGAAGTAACACCAATAATTTACTTCCATGGTTACTTCTAATATTCCACTTGCTCTTCGTTGCTTCAAATTCCTGCGTTACTTCTAAAATTACTTCTAACATTTCTGAAATTATTAGTTTAGAAGTAACAAAAAGTTGCATGAGGGTTGTAACGTCTAGGAGACGTTACAGTTCGAAGTAACACTTGTTACCTCTAAAACAGCGTCGAGTCTGTCTTTGAGCCTTGGCTTGTGTTTCTGAAATTGATGCGATTTCCAAGTTTAGTGGTCGTGTTTCTGAAGTAGTTGTAAAGTGATAGGTCTTAACTGCTGACTGCTAAACTTCTCTAATCAAGAAATGGAAATGAGCTGTAAGCATTAGTAATAAACGAAGAACAGTGGAGCCAACAATTTGAACGAACTCTGCCCAGGAGCGTTTCGACGACAAAATATTGTGAGGCGTTGGAGAGCGTGTTAGGACATGGCTGCTTTTTCCGATTGGATCCTGAGGTTTTCCAATAAATTTTTGAGGCTTTTTTTCTGCCTATCGTATCCATTTTTTGTAGTTTTGTCTTATCTGTCGTTATTTCTGACTGAGGCCCATCTTCCTGCACATGGCATTACTTGCGTCTGCCCTAAACCATTCACAAAATAAAAAAAATAGTGCTGCAGGTTCATGGGCATATTACTTTGGTGCAATGCTTTTTATCCATTATGATTTCGTGCTTGGCCGTGCCCAGAAATTTAGAAACAGCCGAAAAAGTGTTATTTTGGGCGGGGGGAGGGGGGGAGCGGGCAGGGGAAAGAACGAGGGTCTAATTTAAAGATGTTGCTATATGTGTATTATGTTGCTATGGACGTGTATTATATTACCAGTTGATGGGCACATGAGTAATTGTCCCCCCCCCTTACCAATCCCCAACAACAAAACAAGCGGCTACAGCAACTGCCTAGTCGCACCGGTCTTCTGTACGGTTCCGCCACTTCCAATGTTGAGGCGCACACCTCTATCATGCACTACAACTGCTGTTATTATTTAATTTAGTTACGTCGAAGCAGTCTTTTAAACTTGATGTTGTAAACAATGGACGCGTCGAAGCAGTCTATTAAACAATGGACGTTGTAAACAATGGACCTTGTAAACAATGGTCGTCAATATCTGGTACTGTTTCGAAGTTGAAAAAAGCGACGGACGGACGGACAAAGTCGTTGCAATAGTCTTCTCGCCGGTTACGGCGTACAGAAGACTAAAAGAGGGCGAAAAATTCCATCCTCTACATTTTTTATTAAAAAAAACATGTAGGCAACAGAATGTATGACTTAAGATACCATTTTTTTTTATTTTTCCAATTCTAAATAACACTTGCGGACATTTTCCAAGTCCTCTCTAATAACTATCTGTTCCCCAACCCCCATCCTAACAAAAATGCAGTATTTTCTTTTACAGATTGCTCCTTTTCGGATGACGCGCTCACAGCTATAGATTCTGACAAGAGTATGGTGTTCCATTCACGTTCAACCTACTTCTTCATAAACGGGAGTAAAGCAATACCTAAACACGTAATATTGGGATTGACTTTACACCATACGTGTTATTTTCCCATGAACACCTGCAGTTATGACGTGGCCAACACAGATCAACGGGCGCGCAATGGCGGCGCACAGTGGTGGGGTTTACGAAAATGGCCCCTTCTCTTTCCTCCATGTTTACGAATGGATCCTGGTATGATCTTGGTAACACGACGGCCGGGAAAATGCGACGACAACATTGTGATGCTTCTACAAGATTCGATAATGCCAAGGACAAGGATGGTGTGACACGTGTGGATATTACTTAGTAAGTAGTGTTTTTCAATATGGCCAGCTACGTTGTTTCCGCTGCACACACGATCGAGGTTCTTCAAATTGCGGCTCAGGTGGGCTAGGCGTGTGAGTACACTCCCGGTAGAGAAAGGCCAGTCATATTCACTACGGCTAACAAAACTGCGTTGTTTAGTGCTTATAGTTTGGGCCGTAGAACGTGCATACATTCTTCTGTGACAATTTGTACCCTTTAGAAAAACTTATGAGATGTGTCGTACTGCAAATTTATTTCTGTTGCGTTTATTGTGAAGATTGTGGTAACTAACAGAGATGTGATGTAATGTGTGTCATCGTTGTCATTAAATGGTGTTGTGCAGCACACAAACAAGGTTGGCATGTTTTTGCCACCAAGTGGTTAAAATTAGTTTTTACCACGGTTTTTACTGTCCCGGCAAAAACTGGTTTTTGCCATGTTTTTCTTCCAAAAAATGACAAAAATCTACTTGAAGTCAAATGAAAAAAAGTGTGCCCTACAACAGTCAAATATTGGCAAAATATAAAAACTTCCCTTGAAAACATCACATCGTTTACTTTGAAAAATCATATTCCCTTCGTATTTACCTTTCATATGTTTATTTTCACAGTAAAAATTTATAATTCTAACAATACCTATGCAAACTTATGTAACTGACTGTCGAAAATTTGCGTAGATATTGTGAGAAGAATATTGTGAGAAGAATATCGTTTACTGCGAAAATAAGCGTAGGCTATGAAGCAGTTTGCTGGTTTTTGCCAGTTTTAGCCAGTAAACTGGAAAAAACCATGTTTTTGCCATTGTAAAAGTTTTTTTTACAGGCAAAAACTCAACTCTGAATTAAACACTCACCTAAACATGCGATAAAAAACTCATAAAGTGAACCCCCCTCGACTTTTTAAAAGTTTGCCTACTTTAAAATGTGAAATTTTGGTTGTTTTTGGTTTTTCGTCATACGCGCATCCCCCACCACCAAACCAACACCCCGGCTGGTAACAATTCTGCAATTTATGGACGCTTCCCTAGTTTGGGGATTACCTCCATCAGGTGGCGTACACGGGGGGTGGGGGGGGGTCTGGTTCGCCCCTGCTCTTTTTGTTCATATTTTGCTTTTCTGCACTGAAAAATGGTGGTCGCTGCGAAGAGCAAGTACGTAGAGCCCAAAAATAGTAAAAAATGATCGACAAGCAAAAGAAAAAAAGGTGCCCAGAAAAAAAAAATAAAGCCTCAGCGTGCCCTTTCACAGTTTCACTGAAAGTTGCCCCAGCCTTTTCGCATGTCTGTGCACACTACTGACCTCCATGTACATTTTACATTATTATATAGGTCAGTCACGCGGCTCGAATATTCATTCTGTTTGTTAGGTGACAAAGATGCTAACCACTTGGCTGTTGTTGCCTGCTTTGCTTCACAAAGCTGGCGATGCACGTTGGGACTTACTTTTTAACATGTTTGTTGTATGTGTCCCACGAGATATGAAATCAAATTAAGGGTTAGAGTTCTTTAGTTGATCAGCTGTAATTCTAAGCAACTAAAATCCAGGTCAAATTTTTTTCAATTAACTGCCTGATACATTTTCCTATCTGGTCAAGAGCAACTTCTCGTAACCCCCATCCGTGAATTTGTGGAAAAATGGATATGGCTAAATGAAAAGTGTCTGGGGGATAATGAATTGGGAAAAATTTGGGTTACGGCCAAGTATCGCTATCATGTTTTGAGGGTATGATTGAAGTTTGAGGGAAAAAATGACTGAATACAGTAGAAGTCCTGCATTCGAACACATGAGAACAGCCCATACACCAAAAAATTGCAATTAAATCCCTGCAAAATCGCATTGTGCATGAATACGCGCAGTGTGGGATACAGAACTACACTAGAAAGGGTTCAAACTACCTGGTACACCATTGCATAATTCCTCTTGTTAGTTAGACTGTGGGCGTAACATTTTTTGAAGTGACATAACGTTTTTAGTATTCTAGCCATATTGGAAGAATAGGGTTGGGTACACAGTTCAGCTTATTTACAAGAGAGAACGTGCATGCGATGGTGGTACAGTACTATACGGAACTGACCCAAGGTGGGAGATGGTAAACCTGGAAAATTAGTATCAAAAGATTTAAAAATGTCTACTATATTTTTCGTGCATTAAAGATATTTTTATAAAATTGGAAATATTTTTAGAACAGGCCCCAGTGGTAAGGTGCTGCTACTTCCTGTAGGCTACAGATAGTACGACATTAGCCTAGTCAAGCAGAACCCAGTTTAAGTACTTTTTTTTAACAGACTCACAATTTTATTTTATTTTTGGTGGGGATGGGGGGTTGTCTTAAGTTTTCCAACAACCTGGCCTAAATCTACGACGTAAAGAAACATAATAAATTCAAAATATCGGCATGACACCTTTGTGCCGCGAGTTTGCAATGAACCAACTAGTTGACAAAAGTTTACATGTTCGACATCTTCAGACCCACTCCAATTTTTTTAAGTCCGTGATTATCCTACATTAGTGCATTCCACATTGTTACTACACTTGCTTTTGCATTACCGTAAGTTGTTTTACTTTGAAATTGATGAGCTGTTGCGAAATATTCGTGACGTTCACATGGTGACGTTCACGATACATATTGGGATAGTGCGGTTCTCCCATCTCGGTATGATTCATGTTTTTATCTGTGACCAAGGCACAAAGGTGTTGTATGTGCTGAAAATTAAAATTGTTTGTTGCCATGTACCTCGAGTGGTTTTTTCCAGCCCAGACAGCGGGTTATTTTGCATTTGAATCCCTTCAAACTTGGAAAATTTATTGTGCTTCATGCTTTTTCAAACTAAAATCATTAAAAAACCTCCAGTGGCGCATTTTCGACAAACAGTGGAAAGATGTTGGGCTTCGTTTGTTTTCTTCAGGCCCTACTTGAAGGGAGATTGCTTTATTTATTTACATCGGCTCTTCTGTGCGTTGCTGTCTTGGAATTTAAAATATTTGCTCGCAACCACTGATCAGCAGCGCAATGGGAGTGGCGCTAGTTATGGCGCTCATTTACTTGCTATGCATTCATGGATTTAAGGGTGGATGTGATGGATAACAGTTGGGCAGGCTGTTCAGAAGTGGATAATTAAGATTTTGTAGGTGCTGTATGGTGATGGATCAAGAGCCCTCAGATGATTATCCCTGCCGGAATTTGACACTTGCATTGTGGTTGCTCGGTTCCAGTCAATGGAGTGCTGTGTGGATGCTTGATGGGATGGTATCCCATTGGCTAGATCAAGGCTCTTGTGCAGGAAATATGGTCAAACATTTGGATTTTAATTCCACCTCTGGTTTCACCGACATACATCGTCTTGCACTGTCCGCATGGGATCTGATCTGACACACTCCAAACTGTGTTTGTGGGTAATCAGATGCCATCTTCGTACGGGTTAGTGGTTTAGCTTCCTGAGTGTCTTTTGGACCAGTGACAGCAGGTAAGCATTTGTTTTTATTCTTATTGGACTTTTGTTCTTCAGGCTTTCTTGTGTGATTCCTTGTTTTGTAACAGTGCGTGGGACCCGAGTGTCATTTTCATTAAGATTAGACTCTTGAGACTTTTTCTCGTTCGGTGTGGGCTTTGGTTCCTCATTCAGTGGGTTGGTTTTAGTAACTCTTTACTTTGCGTTAACAGTTTTTTTATGTTGTTGGTAATTTTGGAGAAACAGATGAGTTGTTGCTATGGAGGATTTTCTGGATAGGCTCTGTCAATTGGCAGACTCAAGTGAGTGCCACCTTGGTGGGTGCAGCTTGTTCACCCGTGGTGGTAGCCTTGTCTGTTTCAATTCTGTTGGGTTTGTGATTTCTTCTTCTGAAGGCCTGCTTCATTGTTTTGTTGATAATATATGCCGGGAAGCCTAATTTGAGAAATTTTGCCTTGGTTTGATGGATACTGGGTTGCGTTAGCTTGCGGTTGATGAATTAGAGATGGCACGGTTCATTTCCATTTGGGCTATGGCTCGTAGTTGAGTGGTGGGGTGACCTGAGTCATATGGTTTCCCCCGGTTAGTCGCTGAAGGTTTCTTGTATCGTTGGAATGTGATAAGATGACATCAAGGACTGCGAGCCTGAAAGAAAACAAAGCCTCCAATTCCTTGATGCCAAAGTCACCAGGGTGTATAACGTATCACGTTCCAACCGAACAAGAAACCTTCAGCAACTAACCGGGGGATTCCTTATGACTTGGGTCACTCCACCACTCAACTACGAACAATAGCCCAAATGGAAATGAACCGTGTCGTCTCTAATTCTTCCAACCCCAAGCTAGCGCAACCCCATATCCATCAAACCAAGGAAAAATTTCTCAAACTAGGCTACCCATCATATTACATTATCTACAAAACAATAAAGAAGGCATTCAATAGAAGAAATCACAAACCCAACTGGATTGAAACAGACATTGCGACCACCTCGAGTGAATTTGACAACTACACCCACCAAGGTGGCACTCACTTACATCCGCAAACTCATGGAGCCTATCCAGGAAACCCTCCGACACAACAATTTTCTCAAAATGCAGACCATATAAAAAACTGTTAACACAAAGTAAGAGAGTTACTAAAACCAACCCAATGATTCATAACGAGCTGATAATTTACTCAACTTCAACTATACATACAACTTTTAAAACATTGGTGTAAATTTTCGAAAGTCAATCAATCACTTTATGTCATTTGCTTGAACGTTGACTTTCTTCCTCAGGATTCTTGCGATTACGAGAGCTTTTTACAACTACTGCATCGGACGGCTTGTTGACATTCGTGATGCAGTAGTTGTAAAAAGCTCTCGTAATCGTAAAACGACTGAGAAGAAAGTCGACGTTTAAGCGCCATAACACCAAGTGATTGACTGACAGAAAATTTAATTTTTTAAACGTTGCGGTATATAGTTGAAGTTGAGTAAATTATCTGCTCGTTATGAATCCATTACTTTATAAAGTAAACAACATCCCTTTAACCCACTGATTGAGGAACGAAAGGCCACACCAAATGAGAAAAAGTCTGAAGAGTCTTAATCTTCATGAGAATGACACTTAATGTCCCACGAACCAATACAAAACAAGGAGTCAGACGAGAAAAGCAGAAGAACAAAAGTCCATTACAAATCAAAACAAAGACTTACCTGCTGCAAGTGATCCAAAAGACACTCAGGACGCGAATCCAGTACGCCGTGCAGATGTGGCACCTGATTGCACATCAGATCCCATGCGACAGTGCAAGGCAATTTATATCAGTGAAACCACACGCGGAATTAACATCCGAATGTTTGACCACATTTCCTGCACAAGCGCCCTCGACCCAGCCAATGGGATAGCAGCCCATCAAGTATCCTCACAGCACTCCATTGACTGCAACCATGCAACTACAAATTTAGTGTCAAATTCTGGCAGGGATTATCCACTTATAAACATCCAGCCCCCAGCCTGCCGAACCATTGGCCCTCTTTAAGTATCCTCACTGCACTCCATTGACTGCAACCATGCAACCACAATTTTAGTGTCAAATTATGGCAGGAATTATCCACTTATGAACACCCAGACCTAGCCTGCCGAACCTTTGGCCCTCTCATCCATCCTCAAATTCACGAATGCCTAGCAAGTAAATGGAGACCGTAACAACCTTGAGCTACAAAATCTCAGTGGTTGCGAGCGTGTTTTTCATATTCCGAGACAGAAACGCACAGAAGAGCCGATATGATGTAAATAAACAAAACAATCTCCCTTCAAGTAGGGCCGAAGAAGACAAACGAAGCTCAACATCTTTCCAATGTTTGTC
This sequence comes from Lithobius niger, assembly GCA_023313725.1. Classification (NCBI taxonomy): domain Eukaryota; kingdom Metazoa; phylum Arthropoda; class Chilopoda; order Lithobiomorpha; family Lithobiidae; genus Lithobius; species Lithobius niger. The sequence goes on along the minus strand of JAHWFP010190082.1, from coordinate 36,914 downwards.
AAAAATTCGCCACTAGAGGTTTTATAGTGATTTTATCTGAAAAAGAGTACATTTTGCAATGGTTTTGCATGGTACTTTATTCAATTCGAAAAGGTTGTGCATGGCCTCAAGTTTTGAAGTGAGCCAACAAGTACAACACAATCATGTAAGTAAAAACAATTAAAAAAAATGAGATCAGCTGTTTCACACTTTTTGATTAAGATCAAGTTTTTTTTCCTGGTAATTCCATACCCCTCATTTGCTGGTATCAGAAATCCATGATTTAAAGCCCTTTAAATGGGATGGGATTTCCACTCTACCGTTTAATATTTGGGTTCCTATTTAATGTGAGGTAAAATCTTGTGCGGACAATTGGAGGTAATGGATAAGCAGCACACAGAAAAATTGTACTGTACTTATTTCTGAACATATTTGTCATGGTTCCATTAATTAAGTGTTAAAAATATAAACAACAAAATTTACGTCAAAATGAAGGCTTGTTGACACTGATGCAAAGGTTTTTTTGTAAATTTTTTGTTTGATTTCAAGCTATTTATAATGGGATCTAGTACCGTATGTCGTGCAGTAGACGATACCGCATTAATTTGTGTTGTGCGTTATTTTTGACTGATTTTGTTTTTTAAACGCCCTTATTACCTTAAGTTACCTATAAAACACTCATGGCCGGTTGGAGTAAATTCAGTAAAAAACACTGGAAGTGTGGTGAAAAAGCATAATCCATTTATAACCTTATTTCTGTGCAAGGAGAACTTTGACTTAATCATGGAAAAGTCGGTAGTGATGCAGCCATTCAGGTGTGTGATCTGGAGCTACGCATCTGTACAGTTTACCAAAGTTGACATTGTTTTCCATCAATCCTGGAGAGCGATCTATGCTGCAGTCACTCTCACCAGGACAGATCGAAATTGACGCCAACTTCACACCACGTGCTCCCTAACCTGAATCGCATTGGCTGTTATAAATGTTTGTGTGGTTGGAAATTAGTTTTAACTGAACTACTGTTAGATTTTGAAAGAGCAACGATCTAACAACCTAAATTTGTGAATTAATGAAAAAAAGGCATTGCGCTTTTGCTATACTGAATCAAGATCATGCATGTGATCATTGCATAGGCCTAAACGCCGACTTTTTCATGTTGGAGTAAAATTACTTCCGTGAATCACCTTAGATTAAAAGTTGATTTAGTTTAATGTATGAATTGTTTAGTTCATTTTAGCATAAAAAAAATGGCTAGGCCTATTTAAGGCGATAAAAGGTAATCTCATTAGCTGTAATATTTTAGTAATTTTGCATCAGAAACAACAATTTATTGGGGGGTTAAGTTGGCTATTACGATTTTGACTTTTAAGGCATTTTTGGGGGGTGGGGAGGGGGATGAATGGTGGCAGCTCTGCCTGGGTTATTAATTACAGAAGGGTGTTCTTGTTGTGTCAGTAGCAAAATAAATTATGTCACTTTTTTTAATGTGGACCCACAAATTTGCACATCTTTCTGGATTTAAAGGTGCTTGCTTTCAAGTAGGCTTTCCTGTACGACTCAGTTTTGCAACATTACTTCAAATGAATGGAAATGTTGCAAATGTGATCATTTTCCTGTTTTGCCCTAGTACGATAAGTTTTTGCTACATTCACTTAAACCCGTGTAAATGTTGCAAAGGATGCACAAGTAGTGAGCAGGAATGTCCAGTTAATGTCAGCCTGACCTAGTGGGAAAATTGTTCCATGTAGTTTTGATATATAATTCAAAGTGGAATGTAAATTGGTTGCCTGTTTATTACAGTTTTTAGTATAGTAATGGGTAAAAACCACAAATCTAATCTCGCTGCAAACCCACCTTCACTCCAAAGTTTTCTTACCTTAAGTAGGCCTATGGATGCCACAGTGTTGGATATCTGATGTTTAATAATAGGCTTATTGTTGGATCAGAAAACGTAAAGCGCAGTGGAATATATTCGACGTAAA
>JAHWFP010190082.1:1107-27339 GCA_023313725.1 Lithobius niger | reverse complement strand
CCCCCCCCCCCCCCGGATCGACGCCTATGCATGCCGCGCCGGAAAGCATGAAACTGGACGAAAGTCCGGCAAGTGAAACGCCAAACCCCAACCAGTTCCAGACCTCAAGTGAAATGTCGATACCGGTTCCTAACCTAACCTAACCGACAATAACAACAAAACCACACGAAACTGACAATAACAAACAACCCAACTATCTGAACTCTTTACAGGAAAAAAAATATCAGCTGGGAACATGGGAAGAAAACGGCCTCTCGTCAGTCAGCGCAAAGAGTGCGGCTTTCATTAATTTCTGACAGCCAAACGAAGTCTTTGCCCCAAAGCCTTTGCCTTTGTGTTGTGAGGTTGTTGGAGCATAATTGGCATTCGTCTTATTTTTTTTTCGGTTAGGAGCCCTTATTTTTCCCATAAGCCGCGTAAAGTAAACTTGTTCCCTCTCTTGTTTATTTTACTATCGAATGTGATCGTGGAATGAATTTATAATTCTGCCTTTATTGTGTAGCGCTGCCCTTGCCTTCTAAATCCGTTAGCTACGCACCTAGTATGCACTATCCCGTTGCCTCACACGTTTGTCGAATTCATACTGCAAAAACGATTACACTAAATAATCGATTATACAATAATTACCTGATAACCCGGAGCCACATAACTCCCCTGCTGCCAATACGCATAAAATTGGGACAGCCTTGCCGAAACAGTAAAGTAGCCGCCATTTTTTTCCAGTGGTCCGCCAATAGCCCAACAACAGATAGAATTCCGAATTCCGTTTTCCGTGCATGTTGTCAAAACCTGAAATAAGCTGGGCCATTTCCGGTACAACCTTTTTTTCATACAGAAACATAAATGGCAAAAATTTTTAGTCAAGGACCTACAACCCTTCATATGCAAACGATTTAACCACAAACTCTTCAATAACAGCGCCTACAATTTGCTGGCACGTCTTCTAATCGAAATCATGACAAATCGACTAATATTTCAGTCATTTCCTGCCAAACGCTAAAGGTGATAGGCATGACCCGTGCAAATAAACGACTTGAGTGGGACGTGCTGTCATTTAACAATAGCTCACGACGCAAGCCCAGTTTTCTCCCCGACTGTATTTCAATAACTGCTTTATGCATTATATGCATAAGCGGTTAAAAAAACGCTTAAGCGTATAAAACACGGATGCAAGCCTTAAAAAATTTAAACCCTAAAGGAACAGGTATTAGGAAAAGACATGTTTTTGGGTCGCTGGAGCTTATTTTACACGTATTAGTGCGACGCTGATGGCTTACATGTCTTTTTCTAATGTCTGTTCCTTTAAGGCTTTAAGTCTTTTAAGGCTTACATCCGTATTTTATATGCTTAAGCGTTTTTTAATACAAATGCGATTTATACCACCGCCTCGAATGCCAACAATAGACCTCCTAGGCTGCACCTCGGAGGCCATTGTTGCCAACCTCGGCGGAGGTATAAATCGCATATCCTCCGCGGCAATGTTGCAAACTATGTAAATAACTACTACTTATCATCAATAGACCAGTCAATTTACAACCAGAAAATGACAAAATCAGAAAAAAATGTAAAAGTCCTGAAAATTTGCTCACAATTTAATGAAAGAGTCCTAAATAACATACTAAAAGTGTCCATTCACAGGAGGTGAGCTCAGCCGCCATCTTGGAAAATGGAGCCCGAAAAACAGTGTGTCTCGTATAACTTCTGAACGGTTGAGCCAATCAAAAAAGTCCAGAATACGATATGTTCAACGGAAAGTTTACTACAAAAAAGGTCAAATACATTTTGCCCGTGTGAGCAATCGTTGTGGCAAAACAAAACAATGTGCTGTTGAGTTAATTCCGTAACAAAGTGGGAGACGAAGTACTTAGGGAAACTCGCTATAATCTCTGATAAAGCTAAACAGTTTAGTAAGAAACTGGCGCCCCGTTTCGAAGGCCCCTTCACTATACATGAGGTTGTTAACACCATTAACTTGCCGTTTAAAAGACCCCATAAAGGGTAAGATGCTCTCTGCAAATAAAGCCTTATTGCCATTAACATGAAGTGGGAGGTTTTTTTTTTTGTGTGCCTTACTTTAAACTTGACAAAATTTTTTTCCTTGTTTACCTTTTGTCTAGTGAGTGTTGTGACTTACTGTTATCTGAGCTGGAAACGGGACCTTGTGCGTTGAGTCGTATGGATTCAATCTCAGTTTAATTTCTGTGACGACATGGTGTCCGGTAGATTCCTATTGGTAAAACAAATCGAGCAAAAAAGGGAAGAACATCTTCGGATTTTTTCCCTGTGCCAATTTTTTCTGCTAGACTAGTGGTTAATAACTGTATCTTGGGACCGTACCATTTTAGCAGTCAGAAACTCAGACCCCTAGCTTCAATAAACCTATCATTTCGTACCTTTGTATTAGTTGCTTTTTTTTTTCGTTTGCATGCTACTTGCTCGTGTTGTAGGTTCCTTGTTTTTGCACTTGTATCCCTAGGAAAACCCTCTTTATGCTATCTGCACCCTGATTTTTGTGTTTTTCATGTTAAAGGGTTGGTCTAGCTCAAGATCTCCTAATTTTACTGTTTTATTTTTCTGCTAGATGTTTTTTTCCCCTTCCTTTTTTTTCTCTATAGCTAAGTTTCATTTGTAAACGTTTTCCCTCTTTTCTCTTTTCCTCTTCTGTTTGAAGTCTCTCGATCCCTATTCTGGTGGAGGAAGTTTTTTCTTCTCCCTAAAGAAACTGAAAGATTTTCTTCCCTGGACTTGTTCTGTGTGTAATTGATAAATGAACCGAATGGATACCTTCCGCCCCCTGTTTAATGTTTTTTTTCTGTTTTGTTCAGTAAATAAACCTGAGGGTGTGACAGTGATCTATAGCAGTGGTTTTCCCCTTCACTTACTTGTTTGCATGCCTTCCAATTTCTCTTTCCCTTATAATTTTTTTTAATTTTCTTCATTACCTTATTTGCTTTTTCTTGGTTTGTGGCTGGCGGTTGCCATAACAATAAATATGTAAATCCACTACAAATAACACCTCTGACTCAAAAAGAAAACCATGCAAAAGCAACCATGCCAAAAAAAAAACAAAAAAAAAAACATGCAATAAATAATAAATGGAACATTACAGAGAGCATGAGATAACGCATTGGAAGTTAATATTACTTTCATAATTAATTTATGCAGTGGGAGCCTAGAGCCGCGCCAAGTTAGGCAACAATCATCACAACAAATATCACATCAGTTATATTGTCGAGGCTGTAAACCATAGTAGCGCGGCGCCATAGCATCAGTGTCTTATATCTTGAAGCATAGTTGGGCACATTTCAGCTACTTGGGGAAAAATAAAAATTGTGTTGAAATCGAGAGCAATGACCCACCTGACAAAAATTAACTCGTGTAGGAATGCCAGCTAAGCTGCTTTCAATGCAAAATCTGACCCTCAATAACGTTGTAAAAGTGTTAGCTAGCTAATTCGCTCATCCCCATGTTAAATCCCATAGAGTGATTATTCATCGATATCGAGATAACGGGGAGGCTTCCAGCTATGAAATTGGACGAATGGGTGCAGTACAATACGAACTGCATACCTTTTGTGGTTTGGAGCCTGGGGGCGTAACAGGTATGGCGTGGGAGGGCGCGTAAGTACGAAAATATCGTTATAACCATTGTTGGCATTGTCGGCATCGTTTCTCATTGGACGGCCAAAGTTCGGACAATGAGAACGTGGATACTGACGTACGTACCTAGACACACACTAGTGCATCATGATAAATCTAAACAACGTTGCAAAGAAATTGTATTCATTTCCCATTCACGAAAAATAGACCAACTGTAAAAACAAAGCAAAATAAACAAAGCTTAAAACTGGTAAAGAGGACACTAAGTTAAGAGTGGTTCGGCCCTTCAAAGGAGTGATATCAACACACCAAAACTAACTAAATATTGTAATACAAATTACAACAAAATTAAAACCAAACCAAAAAAAACATAAAGAGGTGCTTAAGTTGAGAATGGTTCAGCCTATAGGCAAAAGGTAGTAGCAAATTGTAGAAAACCAATTTCTTGTTGACGTGTCACTTTATTACACATCTGCACAGTAGTGTAGTTGAGCCAATACACAATTAAAACAAAAGGAGTGATATCATATCAAAAACCAAAACTGGTGAAAGGGTCCGCCAAGTTCCGAATGGTTAGGTCCTTCAATGGAGTGATATCAACACACCAAAACATTCGCCAACTTAATCGCACCGAATAATACTTCGGACCTAAATGAAAACTTGAACATTGCTACCGAAAGTAACAATGTTCTAGTTTTCATTTAACCTTCGAACTATTAAGCGGTGCGATTAACTTGGCGAATGTTTTGGTGTGTTGATATCACTCCTTTGAAGGGCCTAACCATTCGGAACTTGGCGGACCCTTTTACAAGTTTTGGTTTTTGATATGATTAAATTTACAGTGGGCATGCTTGGTCAAAAATCGGAGCAATTTGAGTTTGTGTACTTCATCTAGTTAAAAGTAGCAATATTTAACAAGCAGCAAAAACAGTAAAATTTTAACAAGTTATATAAATAAGTAGCAATGATTAACTAGCATGTAAATAATATGGGCTTTAACAGGTTATATCAACCAAATAGCCAGTGCATCAAAAACAAAGCAAGAGTGCTTTCAAAAATATAACTATACATGAATAAACAAGAATGCATTGGTGACCATGCAGATATAAGGTTCCACCACGCGTACAAGTTGACTTCAGCCAGGTCAGGATGGGATAGGCTAGGGTAGTGCATGTCTGGGCGGGGAGGTTTGCATGCTTGGAAAGGGACAAAAAAACACATTAAAGTAAGGATATGAAAGAGACAGACGTAGCTTGGTCAGTTCACAAAATATATGCTTAAGTGGGAATGGTTTGTTGCGATGTAAACATCAAACCGGTTTTTAAACATGTTGATTTGTAAAGCTGAAACCACGGCCTGTGGCAGGCTATTCCATCTTTACATTATAAACCAAAGTCTCATAGCAGAAAGGAAGTAACCGCAACGACGACCCCCGAAAGGGGAACAATGAAAACGTGTGAGTGCGTCAATTCTTTGGCGAGAAGTTGAAACTGGGACGTTGTTGCCCTGAAAAGAAGTTGAAATTGGCACATTGTTGCCTCGACTAACAATTTGGTCTAACAATTATCCTTCTAACCAAACACCGTGGTAATCTCAAGGACAAGTATTACATGACGTCATGCACACTTCTTTCTCACACGGTACGCATCGCTTAAGCCACAGCGAAAGACTGGGAAGGGGGGGGGGGAGGGGAGTGCGCTGTTACCATTAAGCATACGATTACGCATTAACTCAACCTAAAACAGAATTTAGCAAAGAGGTGGAAGGGAAGGAAACCAAGAGGAGAGGACGGGATAATAATAATAATAATAATAATAATAATAAAATTCATCCATTAATGGAAGGGAGATGTCAGGACAAACGGAATTGCCACTTACGTCACATCCACAATTTAAAAAAAAGTCTAGTTGAATACAACTACCGTCCAAAGAGAGAGTTAAAAATAATCGTACATTTCATCAATACAATGGGCTAAAAGTCTGGTTTTAAAAATCATGATGTTGTTAGCCTCAACGACCTCTGATGGAAGAGAGTTCCAAAGTCGTCCTGCACGAAGGAGGAAGAAGTTGTGTCTACAATTTAGTGTAGCCTTGCGCCAATCGAAGCGCCACCTGTGATCACGAGTACGTGTGTCTGCTTTGTAGGTAATTAACGGCGGCCCATCACTCTGGTACGGATTACCTCGCACCAGTGAATAACAAGTGTGCAGGTCGATCTGACGACTTCTAAAAAATAAACTCTCCAGTAATAAGGCAGCCAAGCGTTCAGCATACGATAAGTTGCGCATCCCTGGCAAGTATTTTGTAAATCGTCGTTGTACACGTTCGATTTTTCTAATATCAGTTAAGAAGTGCGGTGACCAAATGACCGAGTTGTATTCGAGGACTGGGCGAATGTAAATTTTATAAACTTGCACAAGTGTTTTTGCACAACTATGCCTAAATCACTTCCGTATCAAATAAGCTCTTTTATGTCCGTTGGCTGCGACCAGTGCACAATGAGCCGAAAAGCTAAGGTCATCCCTGATAAGAATACCAAGGTCGCAGTGTTGTGAAACAGTACCTAATGGGGTTCCCCCCAGATAGTAAACATTATCAAGTGCACCTCCAAAAGACATAACTTCGCACTTGCCTGGTGCAAGAGGCAGCTGCCATTCACATGACCACTGATAAATTGCATTAAGTGATGCTTGGAGTGTGCTTAATTCGTCCTTGGTGACAACCCTCTGTGACAATTTAGAGTCATCTGCAAATAGGTGTAAGAAACTATCCGTGATGTCGTGTGAGAGTGTATCAATATAAATTATAAAAAGTAATGGGCCTAACACACTACCCTGTGGTACGCCACTTAAAAACATCAATAGGATTGGAAAGGACTCCATCGATTCGGACCCTTTGTGTCCGATTTCTTAAGAAGGCAGAGATCCATGTATGAACCTTCCCTCTTACACCCAAATTCTTAAGGCGCAACACCATCTTAGGATGAGACACACGATCAAATGCTCTGGCAAAATCCCGATAAATGACGTGAAAGGGGCTGTGAGTGTCCATCGCTAGTGTCCAGAAATCAAGACATCTTAAAAGTTGAAAAGTAGACGATCTTCCAGCCAAGAAGCCGAACTGGTTTCTGAACTCACAAATAGTACCAAGGTGAGTCTTCACAGCGTCGCTCACAATTCTTTCAAGTAATTTACAGGCAATACAGGTTAATGGAATTGGCCTATAGTTGGTAGCATCACTAGGGTCACCCTTCTTAAATACTGGAGTAACTACTGCAGTTTGCCAGTCTAAAGGGAGAGTTACATCCATTAGGGAGGAGGGGAGAGAGGAGGGAGAGGACGGGATAAAAGAAGGAGGGGAGGGAGAGGATTGGAGGAAAGGGGGAGTGTTACACAAACAAAAATCTACTGTTGCAGTGTACGATCAGGCAACACCGAGCAAATACTGGGAAAGAACCACGGGTCAAACTAATCCTCGGACGAAGCCGGGTAAGATGCTAGTATGTGGATAAGACGGGGGGAAAATGCGTGTTTGTGATATGAGTGTTCCAGCTTCAGTGTGTGGCCTCAGGTGGCGCAATACTGCTGTAGTTTAAATTTATTTTGGAGAGATTGCCCACCAAAATTAAATTTCTGAATCTTAAAAATCGTAATAATACCTCCCCTGACCAATCTCCACCAAAGTGACGGCACCCCCAGAATATGCAACCGTTGTTCATATGGTGTGTCATGCAAACCGTTAACTTTCTTAGAGATGCAATGTTGGACCTGTTCTAAGGCCGAAAGGTTTTTTTTTCAGAAATGGGCACCAAAAGTCCACCGCATGTTCTAGGGTTGGCCATAACTAGTTAAAGATATAATTTAAAATAAACGTGTGCCCGTCTGGAAGTGATCGTTCAGTTAATTAGGCCGGCCAGGAAGTTAACCTTTGAGATTTAATATGTTGCGTGAATTTCAGATTTGAGTCGATTTTGACACCCAGATCTGTAGTACTCTCCGTAGAATTAAGAGGGGAGCTTCCCCAAAAATAAGTTACACCAGGGTTTTCATTCCCAAAATGGAAAACAACTGATTTAGCTGGGTGGATAAGGAATTCCCAAGTGCTGCTCCAGTCGTGTAAATTATTAATATCACATTGGAATTCAATTAGGCATTTGGAGTTGTTAGCCCCACCCCCATTTTTTAGTTGTCCGTAAATTTACGTAAAGCACTGTTCAGGTCCTGTCCAAAACCATTAAAATAAAGAATAAATAACACTGGCCCGAGCACCGAGCCCTGAACCGTACCACTAGTGACCTGGACACAGGCCGACTGCACGCTCTCCAACACCACAATTTGTGTGTGGATTGTTAGTCATCATGCTAGACAATTAAAGCCGCCCGTGCACTGAGCGACTTGGCCACGCGGCCAGGTTGCTGCAGCCAATGAAAATGATTAGTGCATGGTTTTACATAAACGGTAAGCATTCTCATTGGCTGCAGCGACCTGGCCGCGCAGCCAAGTCGCTCAGTGCGCGGGCGGCCTTAGTATCGGATCCTGTATCCCAAAAGCCTGCATCTTGTGTAATAACATGTCGCGTGGAACCTGGTCGAAAGCTTCAGCTATGTCCATGTATAATACATCGGCCGAGATATTTTTGTTCATGTATGACCAGAGATCAGCGTAGAATGTCAATAAATTTGTAGTGGTCGAGAAATTTGCCTGAAACCGTGTTGGGAAGCATTCACAAGGTTCCATTCGAGCAGGAACTTGAAAATATGTTTAGATAAGAGTGATTCAAAGAGTTTACCAACAAGTGAGGTTACGCTAGTGGGGTTGTAGTTGTCGACATTGTGTTGGGGACCCTTTTTTATATATATATAGGAGTGATGTGCGCATTTAGCCATTCATTTGGGACGACACTTTCGTTCATGAGTTTATTAAAGCAGGAAACCATAAAGGTGCAAGTTTTGCCTGATGATGGATCAGGAACTCGACTGGAATTTGATCCGGTACAGCAGATTTGGAAGGTTGGAGTGCCAATATAATCCCCAGCACGTCGGATTCCGTGAAGATAATTGGTGGGATGCAAACTGGAAATCTCTTAATCTCTTACGGTGGGGATTTCCAGTTGAGGTCTACAGTTAATCTTGGGCGTAAGTTTGGTATCACGAATATCCGGCGATTTCCAATGCGAACTAAGTTGAAGGCTAAGGAATGTAGAGCCCCTAAGCTGTAGCCTAACTTAATACGGAGCAGTTAGTCCCAAGCTGAAAAAAATCGGTGATTTCCAATCAGGTTTAGCGATAATCCTCGCGTTAATGAGCATGTTAGGCCTGAGACTAAGGTTAAAATTTATACCCAGGCACACCATGGTAGAAGTTGAGGTTTAAGCACGTCTTTCGAAAGCGATGCTTCACTGCACGACGTGAGTGTTGGTATGAAGTGTGCTTTCAGGGGTACATTTCCCCACCAGATCAACTCAAGTGTCTCTCTGGCTAAAGGTTGTCGTCAGGTCAGTAGGAGATGAAAATTTTCCCTTTCACCAATAGAAATACATAATCTTCAGTTCGTAAATGTGAATTGGTTTAGGGTTTCGAAGTATTAACATATTAACGTAACTAATTCGTACCAGGGCCATAGCAATCTGGGGGATGGGGGAACCTCCCCCCTTCCCCCAACCGTCCAAGAAGACGTACAATACAGTTGGCAAATTCAAGTTGCCGAGTTGCCAAGCTCGGCTAAAACTTCACTGTCAAGTCCCGTTTCCATGAATACTGGTTAATCATTATCATCCTTCGGTCAGTTTGAAAGTAACGTTTCAGATGCTTTTTTTTTTCTATTAGCTTTTGTAACACATCTGCTTAGCGTAACACTTCTGTTTTTTCTGGTATCACAGTCACCATTCGATTTTTCGCTCATTTTCAACTTTCAACTGCTATTCTGCCGTTTCTAATTTAGGTGTAAGACCCCAATTATATTCAGTCGAAAGGTGGGACTGTCTTCTTTGTATCAAGGGTAAATAAATGGGTTTGTCATTGTTAGGGACTAAGCTACGCTCTTTTTACTAGGGGCTGGTATCACAGTCACTGTTTGATTTTTCAACGTTCTACTGCTGTTCTAACGTTTGTAATTAGGTTCACTCGAAAGGTGACTCCAATTAGGTTCACTTGAAAGGCCGGAATGTCCTGAGACGTCAGGAAGATTAAAGTTGGAGGGCTGTAAACAAGAAATTTAGCGACATGACTTTCCATCTAGCCAAAAAATTATGCAATTTTTCTGACTGATTTGCCGTCTGGCCAAAAATTATGTAATTTTGCCGAATGATTTGCCGACTGGCCAAACATTGTGGCCGCACCCCCCATAAAAACGTTCCTGGGAATGTCTTCCGTCGAATCGAATTGGAGTCGTCACCTAAATTAGAAACGTCAGAATAGCAGTTGAAAGTTGAAAATGAGCAAAAAATCGAATGTGACTATGATACCAGATATATATATTTCATCAACAAGTCAATCCGTTATTAGTATTTCCTGACCCTGAAAACATAGTATTAGACACCAACATTTTTTAATTTTTTTTTTTTAATAATAATAACCTTTATTCAAAGAGTGTTGCCGAAGGTCTATAAAAGTCCTTGTTTGGCTACACATTTAGACAATTTCACAATCAAGATAAAGAAAAATCTATACAACAAAATTAAATCACACAGTATGGTAAAACATATAAAAATAATAATAATCACAGACACAGAAAAAAAAAAAACACAATAATTAAAAAATAAAACTATACCTTAGTTGTTAATTAGCCATTCTATTATTTTGTGTTTGATTGAAGTGTACTGAGTTAAATCTAGTAATTTTGATGGAATTAAATTGAAAATTGTTGGAATATAATGATCTTTAGTTTTTGAGCCATAATTATTTTTAATTAGTGGAATATGGAACCTTAATGTTTTATCGCGAAGGAAACTCATTTTAAATTCACCTTTAATTTTTAAATCGTTGCAAAAGTAATTTTTATGTATAATAATATAGTTCCTCAATTTAGTTACATTTAAAATTCTGTGTTCCTTGTATAATTCTTTAGTAGATTTGTAGTGGTTATGTTTTCTGAAAAGAACCTTTAAAATTTTATTTTGTACCTTTTGTAGCCGATCAATAAGGGTTGAAGAAGCAAAACCATACACTTCAATACCATATCTAAGATGACTGGTAACCAATGCATCAAAGACGATTCGTTTGTTCTTATTATTCAATAGCGATTTAATTTTATAGAAGAAAGGAATCAAATGATTATCCTGTTTGTTCTATATGCAAAGATATGGCCGATATATAATTTTTCAGCCATCTTGGCCGCCATCTTAAATATTTAAATTTGCTCAAGGGTGACAAAGTGGCATCCTGCAGAATTCCATTAAGTATGTCTTGAAGAAACACCATAAAACATAAAACATTGGGCGGACCTTACTTCCAGGTTTTTGGTCCTGCTACCTGACTAGTATGCAAACTCAGAGCTAGGCTGTGCCTAGCGGAAAAAGAGCCGTTTTGTTTGCTTGTTAGCCCATCACCACCGTGGCTTAAAAATATCATAGATAATGTAGAAACTAAAAATAAAATATGCTTTAAAGTGTATCTTCGCCAAGTTAAGAGTCTTGATAAAATCAACTTCGCGAAAATCATACACAGTTGGCAAAAATAAAAATTGAGTTGGCTATTTTATTTCATGTAGCCTTTCTCTGTTAGACAGTGCCCAGAAGGCGGTTCTGTAAGGAGTAACTCCTAACTAGTATTTCGGAGGGGGGGGGAGTTACTGATATATTAATATTCCACCAGAACATTACTCCCAGAATTTAAAAACTTTCTTAAGTAAGGCAGAAACGTTAAGAAAACTGCATAAAACAAAAGTTAGTAAACTATTTCTGCCAAGTTTTCGCTGTCTGTAGTCATGAAATGTCACAAATTTTATTTACTAGTTCGTTCGCTAGGCCATTCTGCCATTGTTCTTAAAACAGAACGTGAACTAAATCCGTACTTCATGAAAATCTGGTATACCTGGCAAAATTAAAAACTGAGTTGAAAATTGAGTTGGTTGTTTGATTTGCTGTAGTCCCTTTTCTGTTAACCTATCGCTACTACGATTTGAAGATCCTTTTGTATTAATACAGAAACAATTCCATTTTTTATATAACAAACTTGTTAAAAATTCCAAAAAAATTCGAAGGTACATTTTGACAATAAGAGTCCATAAGATCTCAAATTAAAGGACAAAAGCGACCCAAAGGACACTAAATGAGGGAAACATTTACCTAACATCCCTCAATCAAGGAAGAAAAAAATTAAAATGAAGCATGTCGATTTCATATTATATTTAAAAGCTTTTCTCCAATAATACCTCAAATTGTTTTGAACAAAACTGAGTGAAAGGTTTTGCCATTTTTTCCCATATGTTTTCATTTTTGAATAACTGGAACAGGTTGTTGCTTTAAAATGTGCAAGTTTTTTGCCGTAATACCCTCTAGGTCGTTTAGGATAAAAATGACCAATTATTTCACTATTTTTCAGCTCTTTACAGTCCTTTTGAAATATATGTCTCCCCTACTGCCATGCTTGCACACAGCAGTTCATTTGCATTCATTATACAGCCTAGACGTCTAAAATATATCCTTAACCCAACCCCTAATCGTCAATAGCTAGCAACGGGCCTGTTTGTGTAATTTTAAACTGATTATCTGATAAATTTGGGAAGAAAATTTTTTTTTAACTGATTCAGTTACAATTAAGTTTTTACGAAAACTGCTATCCTGAAAACCGAATAAGAAAATTCACCGAAATTTGCTTGAAACGAATTTGATACACGAATCTCAACGTATCTTGGAGAAGCCAAACGCGTTGATACTGTTTACAGGTGATATGACATCACTTGAAGGGTATTAACCAATCAGAGTACTGTACTAGCTAGACCTCAACATGGAAATCACCAAGATTACCCAGTACTACTTTAGGCCAAAGGTCGGGGTCTAGCTAGTACTGTACTAGTAAGTCCCCAACTTAGACTAGCAATGAAATCACCAGTAAATTTGGTACGAAGTTCAGTACTGGGGTCGAGGTCTAGCTAGGCTGGGGCTTACATTATGCCCGGTCGTGTTTAGACCTCAACTGGAAATCCCCACCGTTAGTCGCCGGTTCTGCTTTTGATTTTGGCGAAGTTGGCCTTGAAATGGTTGCTGAACATGTCGGCCATAGCCTGGCGGTCATTAATTAAATTGTTTGTATAATCTTTCAGGGGACCAATGCCCGTTCTATTCTTTTCGCAGTTTTTGACGTGCTGGTAGAAGGGTTTGGGTTTAGTTTTAGATGATGAGGCCAATTTTTCCTCAAATTGGTGTTTATCTGTTTAAATTGTTTGCCTCACTTTTTGTGCTACTACATCATGCTGTATTTTAATGGTCAACATTTTACGCAACCGGTATTTAGCCCACAGACGATTTCTCTTCTTGATTAATTTGAGTGTATAGCGTGTGCCAGGTGGATACGTACAAAGATTAGTTTTGTACACAACCCAAAAATTCGTAATCGCTTTGCTTCTATTGATGGTTTTAGAAAAGTGTAAACTTAAAGATGGAGATCCACCTTTTCGTTGGATGGGGGCATTATATCGCGGCTCATGTTTGATTTTGGCCTTGGCTGTCATAAAACTTCCCTCAGTCGATATCTTGATTGCCCCTCAGATACCTCGGAAGCCTAGTGTGTGTTGTAAGCATCTCGATGGGCTATGGCTGGTTCATCTCTCTTAACTTAAATTATATATATACTGACCTTCGAATTAAATTATAAATTACTTACCTGGCATTAAACTTCTATCTTCGAGTTATTATTTATTTATTAAGGAAAATTGGAAATTAAGCCAACAGCGAAAATCATGCACAAGAAATAACGTAGTTCAGTAAGCCCACTACGTTATTTCTTGTGTATGATTTTTGCTGTTGGCTTAATTTCCAATTTTCCTTAGTATTATTTCCAGCGATTTTATGTCTATTTATTTATTTATTAGCTAAATAAACCTTTATTTAGCCTTTTATATCGTTTTGGTGTTGCCCTTGTCATGTGACATGTTAATTTTACCTTTTACCCACACGACCCTCACAGTTGGCATGCTTAAAAACCTGGTCTCGTTTGTCTTGTCGTTGGGCGAGGTTTGTCGGAGTGACTTAGGTCATTTCACAATGTTTTAATTTCGGTGTGCATGGCTCATGCTCCCGTGAGGCTCATATGCGGTGGTGTTGGACTCGTCCGTCGTTGTCTTCTTGGGTATTAGGCTTCTGGACTACAGCTTTGACGATTGTCTCTCAAATAAGGTAAAATCGTTCCTTAATTGTTTTCAGCTAATATCGTAAAACGTGCTAGTTGTTTTATTAGCTACCGAGAAAACTAAACTGTTCACCGTAACGTGCGTATAGGTCCAGCTGCGTGAGTTAATTATTTTCGGAGTAAGAAGCATTGCTCAGAGTTTTTGTGTTACGGCGGTATTTTCCATAACCTGAAAAATTACCGTTGTTCATAAGCTAACTTTATGCCATTGTCTATTCCAGTGGGCTAGGATAGGTAGTTGGTATCTTGAAATTTCCCCTATATCAATAGGGTGAATGAGTCCATTTCAGCGTGAGCTGGTCAGCACACTAACAGTGGGGATTTCCAGTTGAGGTCTACAGTTAATCTTGGGCGTTAAGTTTGGCATCACGAATATCTGGCGATTTCCAATGCGAATTAAGTTGAGGGCTAAGGAATGTAGAGCCCCTAAGCTGCAGCCTAACTTAAGACGGAGCAGTTAGTCCCAAGCTGAACAAAATCGGTGATTTCCAATCAGATTTATCGATAATCCTCGGGTTAATGATCATGTTAGGCCTGGGACTAAGGATGAAATGTAGACCCAGGCACACCATGGTCTAAGTTGAGGTGTAAGCATGTCTTTCGAATGCGATGATTCAATGCACGACGTGAGTGTTGGTATGAAATGTGATTTCAGGAGTACATTTTCCCACCAGATCAACTCAAGTGTCACTCTTGTTAAAAGTTATCGTCAGGTCAGTAGGAGATGATAATTTTCCCTTTCTCCAATAGGGACACAAAATTTTCGGTTCATAAATGTGAATTGGTTTAGGTTTTCGAAGTGACCACGTACATTGACATGTTTTAACAGATTAACATAACTAATTTGTACCGGGGGTCATAGAAACCGCGAGGATGGGGGTGGGAACCTCCCCCCCCCGCCCTCCAACCGTCCAAGAAGACGTACAATACAGTCGGCAAATTCGAGTTGTCGAGTTGCCAAGATTGGATTAAATATCACTGCTAAGTCCGGTTTCCATGAATACTGGTTAATCATTATCATCCTTCGGTCAGTTTGAAAGTAACGTTTCAAATGCTTTTCTTTTTTATTACCTTTCGTAAGTTTAGCGTGCGAGTAACTGAAATGCTGCTCTTGACCTTTTCTAATCGCTTCCCTGCAGCTCACCTCCATCCACCCGACTGGTAAGAAGTACAGTCTGGTTGCCAAATGGCATTTTTAACCTAAACCTGGAAGTAAGGTCCGTTTTATGGTGTTTTATGTTTCTTCAAGACATACTTAATGAAATTCTGCAGGGTGCCACTTTGTCACCCTTGGGCAAATTTAAATATCAAGATGGCGTCCAAGATGGCTGAAAAATCATATATCGGCCATATTTTTGCTTAACAGACAGAATAATCATTTTGGCATCTAACTGCTACCAGACTAATATGCGAACTCAGAGCTAGACTGTGCCTAGTGGGAAAAGAGCCGTTTTGTTTGCCTGTTAGCCCATTACCACCATGGCTTAAAATATCATAGACAATGTAGAAACTAAAAATAAAATATGCTTTAAACTGTGTCTTAGCCAAGTTTTAAGTCTTGATAAGAATTAACATTGCGAAAATCATACACAGTTGGGAAAACTAAAAATTGAGTTGGCTATTTTACATACTTCATGAAAATCGGGTCTGGCTGGCAAAATTAAAAATTGAATTGGAAAATTGAGTTGGCTGTTTGATTTGCTGTAGTCCTTTTTCTGTTAACCTATCACAACTACGATTTGAGGATCCTTTTGTATTAATGCATAAACAATTCCATTTTTATACAACAAACTTGTTAAGAATTCAAAAAAAATTCGAAGGTATACAATTTGACAATAAGAGTCCATAAGATGTTAAATTAAAGGACAAAAGCGACCCAAAGGCAATAAATGAGGCAAAAATTACCTGACATCCCTGAATCAAGGGAGAAAAAAATGAAAATGGGGCATGTCGATTTCATATTATATTTAAAAGCTTTTCTCCAATAATACCTCAAATTGTTTTGGGGAAAACTGAATGAAAGGTTTCACCATTTTTTCCATCTTTGTTCATTTTTGAAAAACTGGAGCATGTTGTTGCTTTAAAATGTGCTTTAAAAGTTTTTTGCAGTAACACCCTTTAGGTCGTTCGGGATAAAACTGAGCAAGAGATTTCATTATTTTTCAGCTCTTGACAGTCCATTTAAAAAAAATGTCTCCCCTACTGCCATGCTTGTATACAGCAGTGCAGTGGCATTCATTATATAGCCTAGACGTCCAACATGTATCCTTAACCCAACCTCCAATCGTCAATGGCTAGCTACGGGCCTGTTTCTGTAGTTTTAAACTGAAATCTGATAAATTTGGAAAGAAAATATTTTATTTTAAATGATTCAGTCACAATTAAGGTTTCACAAAACCTGCTATCCTGAAAACCGAATAAGAAAAATCACCGAAATTTGCTTGAAACCAATTTGATACACGAATCTCGACGTATCTTGGAGAAGCCAAACGTGTTGATACTGTTTACAGGTGAATATGATGTCACAGGAAGGGTATTAACCGATCAAAGTGCTGTACTATTAAGTCCCCAACTTAGACTAGCATTGAAATCACCAGTAACATTAGTCTGAAGCTTAGTCCTGAGGTAGAGGTCTAGCTAGGCCGGGGCTTACATTATGCCCGATTGATTTTAGACCTCAAATGGAAATCCCCACCATAAGTGGATAGGCCCTCACTGAGTGGGTGGGTGGGTGAGCGGCTTGACTGTGAGTTCGTCCATAACGTAAGGACTAGTTTCTTGAAAAAACCAAAAATTGTAGTCGTAGTTTCACTCCTGTTGACTTGTTAAGCCGAGCAGAGCTTAATTGGTATTATTTACTCCATTGACCAGCCATGTTTTTACTAAAAGTTTTTAAACGGTAAAACCCAACCTGTGTTGCACTGCTAATAAATGTTTTAATGGTAGACGAAGCTTTAGACAATCTATTTTTAGACAATCTATCTTTAGACAATCTATTAGACAATCCTTAAGCCTTTTATGGGTGAGTGGTATCATGTGTAAGTTTGCTTGAATTTGTTCTCTAGCATAAACAGCTTGAACCTGGGACCTCGAGCAAGAATCATTTTTATTTCCATCTCCCCCACAATGTCTTGTATAAGTCAAGGGAAGGTATTGGGTGACAAAATAATAATTTAGACCGATATAATGCTCGCTCCTGATGTTAAAAAGGCCATTACAGCTTGGATTAAAATTAAGAACAGCACCGTGAAGAGCTTGCTTTGCTTAAGCAAAACAAAATGCTTTCGTTTTATTTATTTATTTGTTTATTTATTTTTTCTTGCAGCACGAAAACATTATCACACTGAACAATAAATCTGATTTACGATTTAAAATTACAAACGGCATTATTATTACAGCCTTAAGTAAAATTTAGAACAGATCCTGATTTCCTCTTCAGTATGATCAGTGCTAACTTTTGTTGATGCATAACTCTCACTCTACCCGGTTCTGGTTGTCCAGTCCTACGTCATTCCTCTCCCCCACCGCTCCGCAAAAATAAGTGACAAAGCCAAATGCTAGCCATTTTGACACAACCGTCTGTCATGGTTTTCATTATTTTTAATTTATTTATTAAATGTGGAGCTTTTCAATTTGAATTAAACTTAAGCCAAAATTATTACACCTTGACTATAAGTTTATTTATCACTAATCGAGCCCATTTGGCTCTACGTCCTATAATTACACGTTAATTGTTTTACCGCATCATTGTTCAAGATTCCGAAAGCATCCGTCATCGCACGACGAATATGCCTAACTCAGCTAGCCAACAAAGGTTCTATGCTTTTATTTCTGGATTGTTATTCGATTCCGACGTATCCCATCACCGTTAATATCGCTGAAACTGAACAACGAAGGGCCCATTCAAACAATTTCTAAACAAATTTTTAAGAGAAGTTGTCTGAAGGGGCTGTTCGTCGTCGAGTTTCCGCACTATGAAAGGTGATGGGGTACTTCGGAATCGAGTTACGATCACTAAACACAAGCACGGATCCTTTCACCAAAAGAACTTTCAGCAAAAGAACTTCAGCACGATTCATTCTTTGTTATGTGCGTGCTATACCATTGTTGTCGGACTGAGATCATGAAATTGGGTGGTAAATAGGTTATCAGCCAATTTCCTCGGGGAGACACAACAATCGCTCGATCCTTCCAGCCTCGACGTTGTTATACTCTCTCCTCGGAAAATGGCTGAAAACATATTCTTCTCCGATTGTTATCCGATTGCATCCCGGGAGCATTAGCCACCCAGCCAGTCGCCTTGCTTTGTTCTAATGTGCTAAAGCCGGCCTGTCTGAAAACGAATGAATTTAGCTACACCTACGACGTTCTGTTCCCCTGCTAACGTCAGTAGTGTATTTGCGTACGCTCCGGGGACGGAAGTGGATCACAGGTGTCCATACTAGGCCAAATGGCCTAGATCGGTGCACCGGAAGTGACGTCACGACCCAAGATGGCGCCGCCAGTAGTGGTAAAAGTGGGATACAGACACAATAGATCAATGACGTCATTTCCAGTACGTAACATCCGAACCGGAATGACGTCAGAACCGTGTGATCCAAGATGGACGACTTCCGGTTTAGGTTATTGACCGAAAATATCACATCCGAACCACGTGACCAAATATGACTGACTTCCGGTGTAGGTTAGTGGCCGAAAACATCACATCCGAACCAGAAATGATGTTAGAACCACGTGATCAAATACGGGTGACTTCCGGTCGAGGTTAATGAACGAAAACCGTGTCACATCCGAACAGTGAATGACGTCAGTAACCACGTAGCTATCAACGTCATGACTGACAAGGATCTTACGTAAAGAATGACGTTGCATTTTATTGATCTTGGTTTTAATAGCCACAGGATTAAGTATAAATGGAAAAACAAATTTAAAAAATACAGTTTTACGTCTTTATTTACACGTCATGATGTTACAACATAAGTATGGATTTGATATGAATGTATGTATTTTCCAGTTCATCGTAACTAAAGTCAATATGTGTCACATTTTTCACCAAACGAGCAAAGAAGTCAGTATTCTGCCATTTAGCCAATAGTGTAAAGGAAGGACCAAGGTTACTGTCATCTTTACAATCCAAGGAATAAGTATGGTGGTCATTGTAGGAAAATAATGAAGTATGTCTTCTGTGTAAGTCAGCGGTACTACACACTATCAGTATGGCAAGACACGTAACAAAGTGAAGAATTAGTAACATAATGTAAACACACCTTTTCCAATGGGCATAGAACTCATTTCGAATTTCAGACATGGTGTAGCTGTTAAGTGACATCAAAAAGTGAGCTCTTCAACCAACCAGTTTAGTATATATACATATATTTATATACTGCTGTCTTTCGTTTTATGTGTACTGTGTATTATGTTATGTTGTTCCGTCAACTTTAAGGCTTTAAACGTTGTGAAGCTGGTGATATCAAGGTCAAAACAAATAAAAAATAAAACATAAAAAAGGACCTTGAACTAGAGACTGAGAAGAAGCGTCTTCACGGATGAGTCAACAGTAAACTGGACAGATCACATTCAGTGGAGTGTATGGGAAAGTAGGTCAGGTCAACTAAAGAGTAAAAAATAATAAAACAATACCAGAACATAAAAGGAAAATGCATGGTTTTTTAATAATAAAAGATCAAGACACTTATTTCCATAATATGTACGTATTAAACCAACGAGCATCAGTCAGCAGCAAATAACATCAAAACAAAATACAAACAAACAAATAAAGTAGGATCATTTACGACTCATCAACAGCTCTTACTCGTAATCCCCGTTGAATCAATCCATCTTTTACAATCTTGAGTGCTCAAAGACAACTTATATTGAACGATGTTGCAAACAATGTGTTTGAAACTTCTAATGGCTGTTTGTTCGAAAGAAAAATAAGTGTGATCGTTTAAACATTGTAAATAATGATCACCAGTGACAACATTCCGAAGCACGGATTTCTGTACCCCTTTGACGACTTTTTTCTAGTTATCACCGAATGACAGAGTGTACAATTTAGACTTAAGACCAATGAAAACAGATATTGGCACCACTGGTAGTTCATTTTTAAATTATTCAGGGATTTTTTTTATTAGTCTCGTTGTACAGGATGTGATCTTCAGGATAATTGCTAGTGTCGTAGAGGTGGATGTCTGCTAGCATGTCGGCTTCTAAATCGGGTGTAAAGACGTGATAGATGAATGAATCGGTGTCAGAGGCCAGAAGATCGATCCTCGAACCGTATTTGCGTTTAGCATACTCGTAATGGTAATGGTACATAGTTAATTTTGACTGTTCGAGCACAGCAAACCCTATGAATAATGGACGGTCTAACACTAGCTTCTTACGATACAGTTTGAACATGGTTAGTTCTGGAGCCAATATGTCGAAATATTCGACGGTAGGTTGACGCATGGTTTTGAGAAACTGTGACCGTT
Organism: Lithobius niger; assembly: GCA_023313725.1. Classification (NCBI taxonomy): domain Eukaryota; kingdom Metazoa; phylum Arthropoda; class Chilopoda; order Lithobiomorpha; family Lithobiidae; genus Lithobius; species Lithobius niger. Next base: position 6,920 of record JAHWFP010190082.1, on the reverse strand, counting down.
AGTGGTTAATTTGATGTTTACTTGTTTTCGTATGTTCTGGCATGATTTTCCATAGATAACATTATTAAAGGCCTCATAGGTATTAGGTTCAAATTCTGTTGCAGCTGCAGCTCGTTTAGCTGTATTGTAATCAATGTAAGATTTAAGCCACGCTTTCTCGGTGAACTGTATCGCTTTGTAAACTTTAGTTACTACCAAAACTTGTTTCATGTAGTAAATAAGATTTCTGTAGTAACATACATATTTCTCTCTGTTCATTAAGTGAGGAAGCAGTATAGTACTCGTCACATGATTGTTGTGTTGTGCAGCCAATGATTGTTGTGTTGTGCAGCCAACTTCTTATTAAAGGGTGACAGCATGTCTTCAGTTATTGTAATGTTTTCAGGGGCCAGAGGAAAGTTGGAATGCAAATCGTGCAAAGCCTCTAGGTACACGATATCAACCATAACGATATAGCCTACATTAGAGCCTGCAGGCAATGTAGTTAAAGTAGTTAACAAATTGTTCAATTCGGCAGTCGACAGCCAACGAAAATCAACGTACGGTAGAGGCATGCATAAACACAAACCGTATAAGTTGTTAGCATCTAAATAAATCACGTGACTAGTTTCTACATCTGGATCAAAACCAGGTAACGACTGGTTGTTAGCTTTAGCGAAGCGTTTTGAAATGATAGACACGCCACCTCGAATCGATGTCTCGATCATTAAATACATGTCAATGTCAGTTAATAATTGTAGCCTTTCACCTGTCATTCTTAACGTGACGTCCCATGATAATCCCAGTAAGGTGTAGAAGTGGGTGGGATCTACCTTGTATTGTAATAAACAGAGTTTACGAAAATTTTTAAAACAATGAGCTAATAGGCAAACATCAACCATAACGTACAAATCGTGAAAATCTCCGAGAGAAGTACATCCAGTTTCGTACCATACAGTATGTGCGTAATCGTAATCTGAGTCAGAAATATTCTCGCCAGACAATTCAGAATAAAAATCATCTTTTGCAGGTAAAGACGTTTCGTCAAACTTATCAAAACTGTCAACATATTTGTAAGGGTAAACACCCTTACGTGTAAGCAGATGGTGCGAAGTTGGAAATACTTCCATTAGTTTGGGGAAACAATCTACAGTGTCAACTAGCATGCTTAGAGAAGACGCCATAAACTGATAAGAATCAAGAAACTGGAATTTATTCCCGATTCTCAAAGAAGTAAAACGCTCACTATTTTGAGGCAGAATGTTTATCTTTTCTTTACCAAAGTAGGGCAATGCCAAAGTTATTAGATGTGCATCGTAATTTCGAAAATTATGTAAGAAAATAGGTAACACAGATTTAAACCTGTAGGTCAGATTATACTTGTAGTGTGCTTGCTGCTCCTCGGTATTTGCCGGTAATGTGACAATGGTCCATGACCTTTACGCTGTTAGAGGTAAATGATTTATCACATATGAAACAATGCGTCGTATTTGTAAATGCTAGCATTTCTTCGACGCTGGGGTTCATAGGGGTAAAAATACGTTTGATTTTGTCCACGTATTTGTAAACTAATACAAGATTGTCAAACAGGTTGGTGACGCAATCTTCTCCCCAGTACGTACGTTTAGCGTGAACCTTCCCGTCATAACCGATGAGCACGTACGCATATCCGCAAGGCATATGTAAATGAGTCTTGTGTACGAACGTGCTATCTGGGTCTGGTTTACATGTGTTTAATTTGGCTAAAACTGATTCGAAATCGGCGTACAGCACAAATGGGTGGGGGAACTGTCTATCGTACCTGTTAAACTCCATAAACGGTCTGGTAGGCATTTCAACACGTTGAGGTTTAACAGTTCTGCACAATAACGTATGATCAGCTAGCTGTGTCTTGGTCATGAACCTAAACATACAATATGGACATACGCACCTGTTCGTTCTAGAGCATACCAGCCTGTTAAAATCACGAATTAAACAGTAATGACCGCTATTTAAGAGGAGCAATTTGACTTCGGGACATCCAGTACGTTTGTTCACGTATAACGGATATATGTGTTTGTCTTCGTACCCGTACACGAAAATTGACAAATTGTTTTGGTTTTCGAATTTAGGAATTTCGCTGATTGGAGTTGGGTACGAAAACCAGTTAGATATAAAGTATGCATGTAAGATGTGTAATTGCTCGCTCTATTATGGTTATGCAAGACGGGGTGGAGACATGCCAACACACTGTATAACATGCATTTATAATCGTTGCACTTGATGTTCACCACAGCTTTTTTTTCCGTACTGTACTTATCGAGTGTCACAAACCCACACCCACCAGAATGAGAGATATAATGGCCTACATGTATATCAAATTTGTCAATGTGTACAACTACCCAGCCCGATCCACGTTTATGGAAACCATCCAACTGATGTAATATTTTTTCAAAAATAGCTTTAATTTCATCGTCAATGTTGAGTGGTGAGACCAACCGACGAAGCGAACTACACAAATAAATGGGCATTCGCAATTTTTCACCGTCAATTTGTAGCTTCTCTAAAGTAATGGTAATGCAGCCAATAAGTTTGATTTGACACAAACAGTTTAAAACTGAAGTCAGCAAAAGCTTTAGATTATCGCTGAGATTCACGAGATATTGCTGAACGTCCGTGGTTTGCGTAGGTTTGCTGTAAACGTATCTGTTACAAAGTTGATTAAAGTTGCTTGCTTCTAAATGAAACGATGGTGATGTAGGCATTTGGCTGTGATCGTCAATAGTATGTTGATGCACGTCATTAACGTTGTTAAAGACTCTAGGACAACTGGAGCATCTGACTAAATGTGTCCTTTGATGTCGACGTAAGGCGATACCAGTCGTGAAGCCAATTGCGCACGTAGGACAGGTATTGTTTTGTATGTGAGCAGTCCTCATGTGTCTGGTCAGGTTACCACGTAACGTGTACGAACGTCCGCACTGCCCACACTCGAATGGTGCCATCTTTTTTTGTATCACTCCACTAATCCTTATGTGTCTTTTTACTAATAAAAAAAAAACAGAAAAGAAAGGAAACATGAACGTGATGTCATAAGCAACAACTATTTATAGAATACTAAAAAAATACAAAAACATTAACGCAACAAAAATATACCACAGTATTACATTAAGAGAAAAAATAATATCACATCATTACATTTCAAGAAAGACATTTTTATAAAGCACACACAAATCGGTACACGCAGTTATCAGGTCGTTGCATGGAAGCCAGTCTCTTAATAATAGCGGAAGCTGGCTGACCTTGACAACGCATTAGTATATAGTACATGGAGTAGAACCCGCAGATGGAGCCGTTGACAGCCTGTAGAGGCACATTCACCAGTTTTTCGAGCAACGTGTCTTCAAGTGTTGTAGAATAGAATGTGATAAAGGCAGCACTCCGAAAGGGTCGAAATATTCACAAGGGCCAACGACCACCCAGTGTTTGCCAGATTTTTCGCAACTATCTAAATTAATTACGCTCCATCCACGAGCAGATGGGTGGGCTCCTAAAAATGAACTAAACCTCCCCTTTAAAATATTGTTAATTTCGGCAGTATTCATTCCGTAGACAGCACGTTTCGACGTTCGTCAATCTCCAGGAACGCTTCTCACTCTCTTAGAATGAGGACCGGGACTTTATGAGAGAGCCATGAAGCAAAATGCAAGTCGAGTCTCAAAATACCATTTTTAACCAGGGAGACGTGGCTTTCGTCATCCGCCCAATAATTTGGTGTTAAGTCATAGCAAAACATGCATCTACCTGCTGTACCAAAGTCAGACTACGAAATGTCATTACCGGCATTGTGAAAAGGAATACCCAACCCGGTAAACAACGCCATGTAAGCGTTAGCGTAGTTATTCTTGCTAAAATCACAAGTAAACGGTTTCCCATTAATGGTTCTCCATCTACGGAAAGAGTTAATGTATCGAGTGAAAAGGGGTCGAAGTAAAAGGGATCATTACTGTACACTCTGTTGTAGCCTTCGTGTCTGACCATCCCTATAACCACTCGGGAGGGTATGTAGCCGTTAAAAATATTGTCAATATGACCACTGCTAACGCCGGAAATGAGAGTATGGGTTTTTATTTATGTTTTATTATAAGGGTATTTAACTGGGCTTGTAGCCAACGCACGAGCGTGAGCCAGCAGTATGTTGGGTGATGGTGTTACTTTACGAAAGTAAAGGCATGCGTCTAGTAACTCCGTTATAGGCTGTAGTCCGGCTGTAATTCCAGCAGCAGTCACGTATAAATCAGGCCTACCAACCTCCCTCAACAAGTGGTTCCGTCCCACAACAAGCGCTTCCATTTTCCCGCATTTTCCACATCAATCGCGCCCGAATCCCCATCAAGCGCACCTAAAACGTCATACGAGGCGAAAAAGCCCCGTCCACTCGGACTCGTCCACAACAATCTCTCCCAACTAGCCCGGAATCCTCCGTGCGTTTCAACTTGGCGGCCTCACTGTTCGGTGCGGTTTTTAGCTTAGTCAACATTTGTTCGTTTAATTTAAAACGAAGGAGTGTTTTAAATCTACAATTTACCCGTCGATGGGGATCTGGTATTGTATCGGCAGCCGTTGCTGGCGTTTGAGCTGCCACCATCCTGTGCTGATGCGCCGGACGTTTGTGGGTAGACCAGGCAGACGCCATTGATTGAAGACTAAGGTCATCGGCCCCAGCTCGGCGCCGGTATGGAGTGGTGGACTGTTCCTGGGCCTGTGGCGGATGTCCTTACAGAGGAGCTCCCAAGAAGTTCGAGTCAAGTCCAGACTGTATTATTATGGGCCAATGTGCGCATGCATGCCATGACGTGCATTGTAGTCATGGTGTCATGCTTTGTTTGTCATGCATGGTTACCATTGGTATTATAATCATTCCATTCCAATTCCTCCAAACTGCAACACGTAGGAGTGAAGCCTTAATTTATACGCCTTTTGGACCACTAAATATTTCGATCTGTTATACCAAAATTATTCTGCAACATACGTAAGTCAATGTATTTACCAATACTTTTCCCTAATCCTTAAGTCCAGCCAACCGCAAATGTAAAACCGCAAGGGTTATTCCGTGTGTAAGTCGGGCGAGCATAAAATTGCAACTTCCACCGCAATAAAAACCCAATGGAACCAAATAACCAGCGTCATTTTTACATGCCAAGCCATAACATCAACTACCACTGAACACCCGTCAATACAGTATGTCTCACGTCCCAGTAGCAAGTGTGATTTTTATTATTTTTTTGCCGTTTTGTTGCAAGAAGCTCCATAATATCGCAACGTAGCGGCACGATAGCCTACTCAATGCAATCTACGACTGTTTATTTACAATCGAAACTGTATTAATAAAGCACATAAATTCTGGATGACAATCCGGCCGTAATATGAGGCTTTCCCTTCTTAGAGCTGTGTTCAACTTCATCAAAACCCTTTACTCGATTTAACGGAGTTAATAAAAACATAGTATTTATTTATTACTGTGCCACGATACATTCCAGGATGTATACAATCCTGTTTAATGGAAGAGGTAGGCGCCGTGGATTTAATAACTCCACCCCTACCCATTGGGGGTCAGATTGGGAGGGGTCGGGCCTCTCCGGGAATATAATGCAGTGGCCTCGAGGCACCTAGCAGGGGAGGATTGGGCGGGAATTGCCTTAAATCTTCGTAAATTTGAAACGTTTTCCTAAAAGTTAAAAGATTCATTTCAAATTTTTCGGAAAAAATATTTTTATTAAATAAGGGCTTCCTGTAGTGTGGGTGGGAGGGGGGGATAGATCGCGGTGAAGCCCTGTAAGCTAGCATGGTGGCTT